>JAUTDX010004084.1:0-43236 GCA_030844895.1 Ambrosia x helenae
TTTTTTCGAGTAACGTAATGTGGTAACGAATAATTTCATTTAGTAGTAACGTTTATTAAATTTTTAGTAACAACGTAATTTATTTTAGTAGTAATGTTTTCGAAAAACCGTTAAAAAAAATTCCATACGGGGTGCGAAGTTGAGGAGCAGCGGGCTCGACGCCTAGCATTGACTAACGCCACATGTTCAAATCTGCCCCCTGTTCACCCACACGTGACTTGGTTATAGGATGAACGATTAATTGATTGAGTATGCACATAATCTGTGCAGGGACTCGGTTATAGAACAGAGGGTGGGACGAGAGTTTGATATACACACAAACACAATATTATTCCACACACCAACCAAAATGATACATATGAGCTATTTATACATACATATTTGACAGTTATATAACTTCTATACTAACCGACGTGTCCTTTCCTAAACAATCGACACAACTACAAAGTACAAACAGACACAACTATTAGATTTTGACGCCTTTTTCTTTGCAGTTGACTTTTGGGTTGACTTTTTTTATTTCTTATGATTTCTTGATTAATTTGATTCCAACACCACCATCACCTAGAGCACGCACGACGGCGGATTATGTATTTATGTGATAAATCTTACTCGACCTGGACCATCGAACCGAAAATATTTTTTTTTATGTCTGATTATATAAAATTAAAGCATCTAAAAACAAAGAACCTAATGAAAAAATTACGTAGATCATCCACTGCATTCAAAGAGAAGTCCGCGAGAACCGACAGTTCTCGAACCGGGGGGAGGGGGGTGGTTTAGGTTAATATATAATTATTTTATTTGTATTTAAAACACTTCATTTGGTCTTAAGGGTTATTATTTTCTTCTCTTTTTTTTATCTTTCATTTGAGTTGTCTTAGTAGGACGTTAGTAATAACAACCACCCCCAAAAAAAAAATAAAAGAAGATGTTTTTGTACATAATTTTGTCTAGGTTCAGTGTCAAGTTGTCAACCATCTTTAAATTCTTGATCTTTATTTTTTATTTTTAGACAATGTTGGGATTATTGTCAAGGAAACACGTTAAATGTGATCATGGTCTTTGGCGTCAAATGTGTTCATCTTTTTATATAAAAAAAAATTTTCCAAACTGAACCCGTTCCATTTCGACCCAAACCCATTCAGACCCAAAATTGCTTCGACCCAAACCAAAAAAAACCATGTTCTTTAATCGATCCGTTCTGACTTGAGCATTTTCTAACCCGAACCCGTTCATGTCAAAAGTGAATGGATGGTCGATCATGAGTTTAGGAATCCGTATGTCTTTACTGACTTAGACAATGTTGAGGATAAATTATACCCAAAGTAACCTATTTTAGTTATAATTTTAGTTTATATTATATCTTTTACTTGTTATCTATCGATGCCTGCATCGGTGAGTACTGTTTTGACCGAGAAGAAGTTTAATTGAATTGTTGATGTTAAGTCATAATAAATACCGTAATTGGTCATGATACACAACATAAAAAGTTTTAAATGTGATAATGGAAACAGTTTTAATTTTTCAAATTGCTTTGGCTTATTAGCAAGTTACTACATGTGAACCGGCTACCTAGCAACTTCAATCGGCGATGCCACATAAGCTTAGAATGAGGGCTGTGTGGCAGCAGTGGTGTGTGAGCTCGAGCTGCGAGACTGATGGGCAATTCTCAAATGTCCGATGAGTTCACATGGTTTCGTTTCTAATTTTTCTGGCAATTGAGGTAAAGTCTTGCTTAGCTCCATTCATCAATACGTGGATCTTTTTAAAACGAAGAGAGATGATACACTTATTTGTAAGTCTTCATCACCTGTTTTTTGTAACGGGTCGCATGTGTTACCTTGATGCATGCGGTACTTAGACTAATATGGTTTCTGAAATTGTTTATAGTACTCATTGCAAAAATACTTCAATAATCATGACATTTTTTTTGACATTTTTTTTTTGATTCCCAAAATAAAAGATCTTCATTAACACAAAAAGGGTAAAATTAGATAAGGATGGTAGGTAGGCGGGCAACAAGCTCTGCCGCCACCCCTTTTTGAATAAAAAATCCCAATCATGACATTAAGAAATTAAAAGAGCCTTGCAATATAATGTGAGCGAATTGACAAACTAACTAGAAAACAAGTACCGTGTTGTAAATTACCGCTTCCGCCACATCGCGTGGGTTTTTTACTAGTTTAAAATTGTGCACATGTTTATCAATTTCTAATGGTGTAAGGATTAGCTGCCATGTCTCTCTACCTTTTGGGTACTTTGAAGTCCTATTCACGCAATCAAAATAGCTGAAAAACACATTGATTAATTGTCACAATTGATTTATGTACGCCGTCCAATACTAACTCTGTATGCGAGCTAGTAATTTATGTACACTAGCTCTCATACATGTCATCAAGATGATTATGGGTCATAAGGGGCGTATGAGAAGGCTAAGATTAAAAAAAAGAATTTTGATATCAAGAACTAATTAACTAGTCTTCCAAATTACCGATTGTAAAAAAAAAATCTAAACTATTTCATCACATAATATCATAATCAAATACTTATACTTTCAATGCAGTAGACCTACACATGGGGCAAACATTCTTCGACACTAACCAACGCTTGATGCAATGCATATGAAACCTATGCCCACATTCGAGTCTCCCCATCTTCTCCTTCTTTGCACAGTTATCCAAACAAATAGAACAAACATCCACTTCACAGTCTGCACTCATCTCTCCTTGTTCCGTGTACACATGCAGATACTTGGAAATCTCGTCCTCTAATAAACCAGAACCACTCGTTCCAGCGTTGTTGTTTACGGGTTGCAAATGCATCCTCAAACGCTCATGTAGCATGGTCAAAAGACTCAAAACCTCTTCTAGCCTGTCCAAAGTCTCATTTAACTCTTGAAAGATCGAACTCAAAACCACTGTATGGAGAAACACGGTACCCGTGGTATCGTTGTTGATAATTAGGATTCATCTTAATTATTTGAACCAGAAACACTGATGGATGTCAACTGATCACCTTGAAACACACACAGTTATATTTTAACCGAAAGAAATTATTATGGGGTGATGGGAAAAGTATAGATGTTGCTCTTATATATATATTTAGGTATCATATCGTAAGTCGGTAACATAAACTGTGCGCAAGTACGAGATCGATATCTTCATCTGTATCTTAATTAGATTCTCGGTTAAATATCCTTAATTTACGATAAAATATATTTTGTTTTCATGTTCAATCTAACTAATTCCGTTTACTTTTTTTATTGAAACCTTTTTTTATACTAAAATATCCTTATATAAATTTAAGTTAATCAAACTGATAAGCTTAAGTAATTTGAAATTCTATTGTTGACTCTTATGACTTATCTATTCTAAATATTTGTAGATGATAATTAAGTAATTATCTAGCTATTGACAGTTTAATCAGCCTTTGATTTTCTTTTCTTCTTGTTTTTTAAATTCTACCTTCTTTAAAATTATGTCATTCTCAACTTGTTATAGAGAAATTAACATAAAGTCATCCGTAATAAAATTCAAAACAAGGAAAACTAAAAAAATAAAAAATATATATAACTCTAAGACTAGATGATGTTTTTAAGAGTAAATAAAAAAACGTTAACCAAACTACTTCACCCGTCCAAGAACCCATCCATCCACACGGACTTTTCTCTGACAAACCCTACCATTTGTTTGGGTTAAAAACAACGTACCCATTGCAAATGGCTTTATGCACTTTCTATATTTGTAAATTATGTGTTTAAAAAATTTATAGATGTAAACTGAGTATAAGAAGTATATGATAAAACATTTGTATATAGTGGTTTTGTGGATGCTAATAGTAAATCACCTGAAGAAATATGTATCAGCGCTGTGCGCACGGCCTCACATCTCCACACGCTGACTAAACCTTCTAGAAGCCTACGTATATAAACCTCGTACATGTTAGCTGTGACCCAACAAGGAAAGGGACGTGCAGCCAATCAGAGGCCATTATTCCCTGCTCATGATCACATACAGGTACGAGGTACAGGAAAGGACAAAAAGGACGATCACAAGACCGTGGACCTATCACAAGAGGACAACGCCCAAGCTCTAACGGTTGACAAACGCGTGGGACCCGCGCAAGACAGCTGTCATTCCCAATCCAGCCAATCACAAAACAGCTCTGAGGCCTATAAATACTCTTTCTCCCCGAGGAGAAGGGATTCATTCAATCTCTAAGGCAATTATACTAAGAGAATTCTGGATAGTTGTGAAAGATAGTTTATAGTCGAAACATTGTAACGATTAGTGTTCGAGTATTTGTAATCGTTGAGTCCATTATTAATAAAATATCTCTTGATTGTGCTCATCCATATTAATTGTTATATTGATGTTTCTTCATTGGCGCCATCCGTATTTCGAGCATTTAGAACAACAATCCTTCAAAAACTTCTATCTTTCTAAAACCCAACTATGAGTTCTCTACCACCATCATTGTCTTTCCCCGGGGACAACTCAGGCACTGGTGCTGCTCCGGTAGACACCAGCCACCTTGACAACACCCAGGGGAGACAGGAAAACATCACTGAAGCAGGTCAGCATGCTACACTGTCCTCAGGGACTCGTCAAACCTCCTTCGTTTTCGATATCGACAACGTCAACCCGAGTACTCCTACTGGACATGCCACATCGATGGTTAGTCCGGAGATATGGTATGCCCAGGAAAAGGAGGCCTTAAAGCGCATAAGATACGAGAACAACAACTTAGAGACATGTCTCGACAGTTGTCATATGACGAAGGAAGACCCATAACTGTGTCCGAATGCCCCTCCAAGGCCACAGGGCACATCGGTGGAAGCAAGCAAACAGACCCAACGTGGAGGGAAGACTCCGATGAGTCACAAAGTCACTTCCGCCGTGACAATAGCCAGTCTCTCACTAATACCGTTGGGCGAGGACACTCTCTGTCCGGCGAAGATGGCCTCACCCAGCCGTATTACCCTCCGTCTTTTAGTGAAAAATCTATATTCACCCGCGCATCGCGCTCACACCCCTGCCGCCAAAAACCGGGATCCTAAGCAACCTGGGAAAATATGATGGCACAGCCTACAGGTGATCCGATGACCACCTGCGGAGCTTTGAGGTGGGAGGAAAGTGCGCGGGTTGGACTTTGCCAGCTTGGTGTCACATGTTCGCACAGATACTCACGGGTGCTACGGGGGTATGGTTTGACAGCCTGCCCAACGGAAAGATTGACAACCTCAAAGAACTTACTGACAAGTTCTCAGATCATTTCAGTCAGCAACGCAGAATAAAGCGAGACTCCACTGACATCTTGCAAGTGACAATACATGTAATGAATCAAATGAAGATTACATCACTAGGTTCAACCGAGAAGCCCTCCAGATAGGGCCCATCGGCTTCGAACTGATGAGAGCAGCTTTCAACCAAGACCTACGCACGAACTGAAAGAGAATTATCTGTTTGGAATAGGGTGCATTCCCCGCAGTACACGAATGCGCAAGCTCAATCCGTAAGAAACAAAAATAATAGACATGAAAGAAATGGTAAGGGATCCGTCTGGAACAGGCTTCAAGGCGCCCCCCAGGCGGACACCAAACCCACCGAGGCCATAGAATACAAGGGAAACCAATCATCTGATCAAAAGTCGGCAAGGCGCAGTCACAACTCTTTGACGCCTCTGACAAAGACCCCAACGCAAGTCCTGGAAACAGAAAATATCGATTTCCCTGAGCTAAGAGTCATCAAGAACAGGGATGGTCTAAACCCCAACAAGTTTTGCGCTTATCACCAAGACATCGGCCATGAAAACAGATGCATGCTTCCAACTCAAGACAACAATAGAGAATGCTTTAAAATCTGGAAAACTGAGGCATCTTCTAAAAAATGTGCAAGCCAAGCAAAACGAGGGACCACCCCAAAAGAAGATCAAGAATGTAAGCATGTTGATTCAAGGCAGCAAGCGCAGACGCAATAAACGCAAGGTAGACCAAACTGCGGAATGGAAAGAGAAACAAGTTTGTTTCCAGGTAGTCAAAGGGGGGCCCTCATCCTCTCGTGCACTCATTGTCACCGCTATCTTTGGCCACTACAGGACAACGCGAGCTTTCATGGACACCGGAAGCAATTCAGATATCATGTATGAGAAGTGTTTCAATTTGTTAGACGATGAAGACGAAGAACGCTTGAGCCCCATCAACTCACCAATCATGGGTTTCTCAAACGAGGTGGTGACTCCACTGGGTGAGATTTCATTCGACCTCACCCTCGGAGATGGGACGAACTCCAGAACCGAAGAAGTCACATTTTTGGTAATCCCATCCAAATCTAAGCATGATGTCATCTTAGGACGCGACTCCATGGTGTCCAAACAACATGGTCCCATCCACCGTGCACGGAGCTATTGGCTTCCCTACACCAACATGGGTAGCAATCGTTTGGGGGCGAACAGGGAATTCTCCATGACAGAAGATCTTCGAGATCATTTCAAGCAGCTCCTCAGGAGAAAACATCGACGTCTTCGCGTGGCAACCATCAAACATGGTGAGGGTCCGTGAGAACTGGCATAGCATAAACTCAACACTTACCGCTCGGTGGAGCCCATTGCGCATAATCGAAGAAGCATGGGCACAGAAAAGACCAAGGAAATGAATGAACAAGTGAATGAGTTGCTGAAAGCAGGAATCCTGAGAGAGACAAGGTACCAGACCTGGGTGGAAAAAAAGTCATGGTAACAAAAAGAAATGGCGGATGGAGGATTGATGCGCGGTTGAAAACCCCGCCTCTATTGAATCTAAAATGTGCTTTTACATGATTATTTGAGACGAAATATCGCACTTTGATTTGATTTGATGTTTCATGTTAAAAGCATTTATGGAATGGATTTTACATAGTGTTAGAGTGGAAGATTGGAATTGAGAAGCTTTGGGAGAAAGAAGACCAAGAAAAACATAAAATGAAGGTTCTGGCCGTCTCTGACGCCGTCGCCGTCTCTGACGGCAGTCCCGCCGTCTCTGACGGCGTCATCTGACAAGATTGGTCAAAATCAATTTTAATGCAAAATTTAAGGATTTTATGGGAGATTTGACCAGGATTTTCGATGGAGACTTAAAAAGGAGGGATTTTTAGGATTTTAATCATCATCTTAATCATTACTAATCACTCATAATCAAAGGCAATCATCTCATTCCATTCCACAATCATTATCTCACCATTTTCCATGAAGATTGAAGAATCAAGAACACAAGACTTGAAGGAACTCCATGGCCATGCTTGGCTAAATCTTTTGTATCACACTTTGGGAGTAAACAATTGATGACCTAGGGTTTAACATTTGGGTATTTTCTTAAACTATTGATGTGTGTTTGTGTGTTTGAACTATCGTATTAGATTGTGATTAATCTTATGTTGAAGCCATTCTAGTTAATTGATCTTGTGCCAATTTCTAAATGTCATGAACATGTTTTCTTGCTCTAATACAAACATAGGGTTGTATGTTCTAGGTAATGAAGTGTAGTTTAGTCCATTGTTGAATGTTGATGAAACTTGACACCTAAACCTATTGAATAGTCAATCCGTTAACACCATTTGCACCATAATTGTTTGACCCGTTTGTGAAAACCTTAGACTTCATTTGTTGAAACCTTAGTGTGATCTTTTTTAATTAATTGATTGCAACTTAATTTGTTTATCATCATTTCTATTATTTTTCCAATTCCAAGTTTAATAATCAAAACACCTTTTTCAACCAAATTTCTTAAATGAACAAAAAGTACTAAACTTCATAATTAACTATTTCTTCATAAGTGACATTTTTCAATCAACTAAAACCTATTTCACCGACCACAAACTCTTCGTGGTTCGACACCTTTGTTGCCACTACTACATTAGTTGAGGTAATATAGGACTTATAAATACTCCCTCCGTCCCATTAGAAGTGTCTTAGTTTGAAAAACACAAAGTTTTATGCACATTAAATGATTGCTTTTTTTCCTTGCCAAATGACAATAATACCCTTGTCATATGTGGGTCCATTATATTCTTTGTTTATTTTAGTTGTGTTTTTAAGGGTAAATTTGGAAATTGGCTAATAATTTTTTAAAGTGGACACATGAAATGGGACAAATAAAAAAATGAATATGGACACTTCTAATGGGACGGAGGGAGTACTATCTTTGACCGGACCGCGACATCCGATCAAGGATGTGTGTCGACTACACAGATCTAAACAAAGCTTGTCCGAAAGACTGCTATCCAGTCTTTGAGATTGACCTCAAGATCAACTCTCTAGTGCCGTTCAGGTTTAAATGTTTCCTGGACGCCTACAAGGGCTACCATCAGATCCAGATGGCGCTAGAAAACGAAGATAAAATAGCTTTCAGAACAGACAAGGGCGTATTTTGTTACACCAAGATGCCATTTGGCTTAAAAAAATGCAGGCGCCACATATCAACGATTGATGGACCACGCATTTGCAAAACATATTTGTAAGAATCTGGAGGTATACGTGGACGACCTGGTCATTAAAAGCAGAGAAGAGGATCAAATGTTGAAAGACATCGAGGAAACGTTCAAGCACTTGCGCGAGATCCACATGAAGCTGAACCCAAGCAAGTGCGCGTTTGGCATGGAAGAAGGGAAGTTTTTAGGGGTGGTTGTTACTAAGGATGGGTTCCGCCCAAACCCAGAAAAGATAAAGGCCATCGCGCAGATGCCATCTCCTTCAAAATTGAAAGAGGTGCAAAACCCTAAATGGGCGCTTGGTAGCAATCAACTGTTTCGTTTCACACCATGCAAGCAAGTCGATTCCCTTCATTAAGACGCCAAAGATCTGCTTAAACAAACTAAAACTGATAAATTGGGGTTGACGATTGTGTTGAACACATGGCACTTAAACAGATTCGAGTCTCTTCTTAGATGATCTGTCTTTCAGGGTACAACAAACGGAAAAGTATGTGTAACGTCGGATATGACTCTTGCGCCCGAGATAACACCGGGTTATTTGGTTTTCTAGTTTTTTTTTTTTTTGAAAAAAGTGATGAAATTGTGAAAGATATAATTTAAAGAGTGCTCCTGTCTAAATATTTCAATTGTGTTTTGAGGATTTGAAAGTGTGGTCATTTTCCATCATCTAAAATGAACCAACAAACTCTTATTTGTACTCACCCACGAGTAAAAGTCACCAAACCCAATTTAATACCATTAACCAGGTCCAAACAACTGACTATCCAAGTGTCGATGCTGATCAGAACTGTTCTTGCACAAAAACATGTGACCGTGCAAAACTACTTGTTTAGTTGAACTGCTGGTTAGGAATAGCTGCACGGAATCGCTGGCCAAAAATTGCTCGTTTGAACAAGTAGTCTGGCTAGCTGATCTCAACTGATGCTACTGCTGACATTATGAGCTGTTCCGAACCCGACCCTCACATATCACTTCAAGTTTTGTCATCCTACTAATGTAAGACATGTTTAATGTATTTTCTCATTTATGGTTGTTACAACCATACAACTTGTAGCATCAATATCTCATTCATCTTAGCTCTATTTTGAATATAGTTTGGCTCGTTATGTTGCTCTCAAAACATAGAACACAAATTCACAAATAATTATTTATATGAACATATTATTGGTGTCCAAAATATTTAGTGAAAAACTAATTTTCACTAAAATATTCAACATAAAAAGGATATTTTTTAATGGCAAAGAACGACGTGCCAACCTCCGTGACACCTGTCGCTATGGTCAAGGTCACCTACTCAACCCCGCAAACCTCTTGGCTCTCTTCCCGATGCGTGAAAACCCGACCTTCACCTACCCGAATGCACGACAATAGAATAATCGGTAAAACCTCGTCTTCTATCCGAGTTAATCCGACACCACCCGAATTCACTTTTCATCTAAATACCACTCCACCACAAGAGTAGAATGTTACATAAAAAGAAAGGAGGCTAACATGACACTAAAATAACAGGTAAGAGGTGGTAATGTACTAGTCACACACCCCATGTTCTTATATCATATTCATCACTTTTCTATCATAAAGACCATAGTTAATAATCTCACATATATACATCACACTTTTATTCTTTCATGAATTAAATTTCAAAATATTGTCTTTTCCCTTGCTTAGATCCTGTCCCATCCCAGAAAACAAAAACAAGAAGAAAAATCAAATAAAAAAGAATCATATTGGGGCCGAAGATCCATCAACATACCGGCTTCAAATCCTAACCAAAAAAAAAAAAAACTTATCAAACAATAAAATATGATTGGTGCGTAATAATTCCCATCACCATTCACCAGTCTCGGGTCAAACATGCGTCTGATATAACCCCGCGTCTATTCCGCCCACGTGTATATTGTGCACCCTCTTTCCTTCTTCTTCTCCCTTTTTTGCCACGATTTCTTTTCTTCACTCCTTTTTTTTTTTTATAAAAAAGTTTTTAGGTCGGTGGGGTTTCCAAATCTGTAACATCAAACACGTCCGCCGACTTTCTTGCCAATAAATGTAATAACTTTTCACTGAAACTGCTGCTTCTGACAACTTTATTCCAATCTGTTTGCTCCAGTTACGTTGTATTGAACTTTTAGCCATACCCACATCAAAATCTTGATCTTTTTGATCCAGTTACAATCCGGGTTATGTTTTCTTGATCTTTTAGACATACCCATATAAAAATCTTGAAGTTTAACACACCAATTTAGCTTCTGTTGTTTTTAGATTTCTAGGGTTCTGCAACCCTTTTTCCCCAATTCAATTTAGTTTTTTTTAGGTCCAGTTACAAATTTACAATCTGGGTTATGTTTTTTTGAACTTTTAGACATACCCAGATCAAAATCTTGAAGTTTAACACACCAATTTAGCTGCTGTTTAATGGGATGTGATGTGATGTTTGTAGTTCATTCCTTTTTTCCCTAATTTAATTTCCATGTGAGTTGAGATATATTTGGATTAAGTTTAAAATGATTTATAAATCTTTGCATTCAAGTTCTGATTTTTCCAAGATTTTGTGGTTGTCATCATCACCACCTATTTGTCCATGTGAGAGAGTAATATCATTTAGTGGAAGAAAAGATATTAGGAGAAGAAACAAAAGTGTGGTTTTGGGTTGTGTGGTTCCTTTTGATGGTAGGAACCAAAGTTTGAGTATTGAGATTGCAAATTCGGTTAAAAGGGGTTTGAAAAAGTACTCAGAAGATCGAGTTTTTAACGAGTTTGATGAAGCTAGTGTTGATTCATTGTATCAAGCTTCAGTTGAAGTAGATGGTTGTTGTTCTAATGATTTTAGTGGATTTAGAGAAGATCCTGTTATAGGTAAACTAACAAGTCAACTTGGGGTCATACACCCGATCCCTTTACCTCCGATTAATAAAAATATTGGTGGGATGTTTGTGTTGTTTTTCATTAGTGGAGTTGTGTTTGATAAGATTTGGACATTAAGAAAACAGAATAAGAAAAAGGATGAAGGGAAACTGGGAATGTGGCCGCAAGTTCCTACTAGTTTTTCGCTGTTTCTTGAGAATGATTTGCAGAGGAAAGAATCGGTTGAATGGGTGAATATGGTGTTGGGGAAGTTATGGAAGGTTTATAGAGGCGGGCTTGAGAATTGGGTGATCGGATTGCTGCAAGCCTGTTATTGATGACCTCAAAAAGCCGGATTATGTTGAAAGAGTTGAGATAAAACAGTTTTCGCTCGGGGATGAGCCGTTTGTTGTTAGAAATGTCGAACGCAAGACTTCACGCAGCGACAATGATTTACAGTGAGGGTTTTTTTTTTTTTTTTTTTTTTTTGTAAAATTTTAAAGGCTATCTTTAAGTTGTTACTTGTTAGTTACCTCTTGTGTTAAACTGTTTATTGTATTACTTTTTAAAGGTACCAAATAGGTCTTCGTTACACTGGTGGTGCGCAAATGCTTCTAATGCTGACACTGAAATTTGGGATTATTCCAATTAAGGTGCCGGTTGGTATTCGGGACTTTGATATTGATGGAGAACTTTGGGTTAAACTTAGATTGATTCAAACTGAGCCTTGGGTGGGAGCTGTTTCATGGGCTTTTGTCTCACTTCCAAAAATTAAGTTTGAGTTGTTACCGTTTCGGCTGTTTAATTTAATGGGTATGTCATTTTGTTACAATCCTACTTTTAGTTTATATTTTGTACCATTCTTAATCATAGTTATCATTAGACTGTTGGCTTAAGTTAAATACTAATACATGTTCGTTTTCCTCTTTCTTGCATGGATTAATGTAACACCAGCCATCCCTGTACTCTCGATGTAAGTCGCTTCATCATATGATCATGATTTAGAAATTGTTTCATATCTATGATGATTTTATTCTAGAGGTGGCAAAATAGGCGGTTTGGGTAATGGGTCAAGAAAGGATAGTTTTTGGCGTAGGTCGGGTTGACATAAAACTACCTTTTTCCCCCTAAGTTTGGCATGTTTCATATTATCTAACTTTTTTAGTTTACCAGTATAAAAAAGATAATTGAATCGACCTATTTCAAATAAACGGGTTGAAGTTACCACACCTCTAGTTTAGTCCAATGCTCTACAATTTCTTCTTGTAGAAATGTATTCGAGCATCAGCTTCTTATATGACGTTTCTTGAAAAATTTCAGGTTTTTGAAAAAACTTTTGACAGAGGATTTGCCCCGATTATTCGTGAAGCCGAATAAAATTGTCTTAGACTTTCAAAAGGGGAAAACGGTTGGTCCACTTCAAAATGATTTCAAGTCGGGTGAAATGCAAGAAGGGAATAAAGATTTTGCTGGCGAACTTTCAGTCACTCTTGTTGATGCTCGGAAACTCTCTTACATCTTCTATGGTGGGTATCTGTTTTATATTTACTATATATCATTACCCTAGTAACATTTTTTATCTTATTCATCCGTTCTGAATAGCATTTATGGACTGATACACGTGCCTCTAAACTGATAAAATAAAGAACTTGTTTCATGAGTCATGACCCATGATTAAGTATGTAGAAGGACGTTCAATCCATAACCAATTTTGAGTAGAGTTGAGGGAACTGCATAAGCACAAAACTTTTGTATCTATTGCTTAAATGTAGGTGGTTATGTAACCGCATAACCACCCCTCTTTCTCTTTCCCGCTAAATCTGATCAGACTGTACACAAGTGCTTAAATTGGTTCAGTATCAAACATACCCCTAAGTATATAATACAAATACACACTAATATATTTTTTTTAACTTTTTTTGAACTTTTACAGGAAAAACAGATCCGTATGTTGAACTAAGGCTGGAAGATCAAGTGATACATAGTAAAAAGAACAGTCAAACAACTATAATCGGGCCTCCTGGCCAACCAATATGGAATCAGGTGAGATTTTCATCACTATGAATTTCATTATTCTAAGTCTTTTATATCAAATGAAATTCATTACTAATACGTGATGATCTTTGCTTTATGTCAGGATTTCAGTATGCTAGTTACAAACCCAAGAAACCAGAAATTGTCAGTACAAGTGAAGGATTCTTTTGGATTTATGCCCTTGACTGTTGGTGCAGGCGAGGTAACAACCCTTTAGGGGATCTTTGGATTTTTGTCTTGACTCTTGAACCTATTAAGTGGTAGTATAAACGAACAGCTACTCCTTTGATTATCTTATTATCATGGGATCAAGTGATTGGGTTTGGGTGATTAGTTTTATACCAACGGGCCATGGTTGCAGAACTCGCTAGGCGCTACCAACTTGGCCAACTGGGGAGTTGTGAGTACTCGGCCTAGTCGGGCGAGTACTCAGGGGTCTAATCGGCCTATGCGGGGAGTACTCGGAATATTCGGCCAACTCGGCAATATTTGGTGACCCACCTTGTAGCGAGTACTCGGCGAGTAATCGGTCAACTCGGACGACTTTTGCAACTAACAAAAACTGATGATCAAAGTTACGCACCTCGTTCCCTCTGACAGAGTTTTCAAGTTTAAATCCAACTTTCACTTGTTTTTGCCTTTAAAGTTTAAACCTTGGTCCTATTGTTTAGCAGGGTATTAGTGGGGACCCGTGAGTTCCCTAGTAACAGGTTCTTACAGTTATGAAATAAAACAAGCCTATTAACCCGTCTTTTTAAGGGTATATTAGTAACAGGCCTTTGAGTTTTCTGGTGACATGTTCTCACGGTTATAAAAAAGGAAATTTGCCTATTAACCTGTCCTTTTAACCTAACTTGACAGACTTACACTTCCCTTCACAAACCATTTATTTGTTATTTTTAATAATCTTTTTTTGGATTAATTGATTATTGGACGTGTTAATAACTTAAATATATCATCATTTCAGGTTGACCTAAGATCTTTAAAAGACACAGTACCAACAGACAGGATTGTGACTCTCCAAGGAGGTTGGGGACCGTTTAACAAGGGACCCACCGGAGAGATCCTACTTAGACTAACATATAAAGCTTATGTCGAAGATGAAGAGGATGATAGAACCAAAGCTGACATTGATGCATCAGATGACGAGTTTTCAGAACTTGCTTTAGGTGGCACTACATATGAGCCATCATCCGATAAAGAATCGTTCATGGATGAATTAGCAGCTTTTATTGTCAGTGAAGAGTTTCAAGGAATAGTGGCTTCTGAAACATCAAATAATGTAAATACTACAAAGTCAGCTACAACTTCCTCCGGTCGAATACCTGATTTTGCGACAGCCGATGGTGGTTCGGATACAGAAGGTATCTACTGTTGACCATACTTCACATGTTTTGTTTCATTCATATATGTTTTTCGTGTAAACGAGCCGAGCCGAGCCCGAGCCTGACTGGGCTCGAGCTCGGCTCGTTATGGTTTTATGAAGCTCGAGCTCGAGCTCGGCTCGGTTCGAGCCTACAATCTTGAGCTCGAGCTCAGCTCGCTAGCAAAATCAAAAGCTCGAGCTCGGCTCAACTCGGCTCGAGGTGATTTGAGAACAATCTCAAACGAGCTCAAAGCTCGGCTCGAGATTGCAAAAGCTCGGCTCGCGAGTATTATTAAATGGGCCCATGAAATAAGGACTTGGGCTTTGGAGATGTGGGCTATAAATTAAGATATATAAATAACTTGTAATTATGTTTGGGCTCGTTTAGGCTCGCGAGCCCAATCGAGCTTTGTCTATAGGGCTCGAGCTCGGGCTCGAAAACTAAACGAGCCATATTTCAGGCTCGGGCTCGTGCTCGTTAAGGCTCGGCTCGTTTGAGCTTTTTACCGAGCCGATCCCGGGTAGCTCTCGAGCCGCTACGTGTCATTTACACCCCTATGTTTTTGCATTGACCATTGACCAATATATTCATTTATTTACAGGTTCAGCCTTACTATGGCTTGGTGTGATCACAACTATCTCAATTCTAACAGCCATCAACATGGGTGGCTCAAATATCTTTAATCCTTGATAAAGTGTAGTAAGCGCGGTCGACAGTCTCCTGACTCGCATTTTGGATGCAGTAACCGAGGTCAGCAGTCTTCTGATTTGCATTTCGGCTTAATATCGTGCTTGAAATGCTAATCTTTTTCAGAACATAAGAGGTATAGATTACGTGGTCTCTCTCTAGAGGTTTTGTAATAGCCCGGGAATAGAAGAAAATGAAACATTTTTTGGTATAGGGGTAAAAAGTGTCAAAACAAGGAAGTCTGGGGGTTTATACCATTAAAACCCAACACTTGTTTTTATACAATTTTATTTAAAGTTTCTAAATTATTGTTTCTTCTTGAATTACTCTTAAATGTATATAAAAAGTACAAGTGATGAGATGTGATGTGATGATGCGGATGATACTTACGTATATTTGTTCTTACATGAGCCTCGGCTTGGGCTCGTTTCTTGAATAAGCCGAGTATGGTTCAAGATTTTAGTATGTTCGAGTAGCTTATGATCGGCTCATCTTGCTTACATTGTCGACAAAGTAGTGTAGTTTGTTGGTAATTTTAGTGTTATCAACATTAATGGTGATATTGGATTAACTTGTCGAATGGTTTGATCTCATTAGTCATTAACCGAGTTAGGAGATGCAGGAGTGCGGGCTCGGTTGTCACTAATGAGATTGTGTGTGTTATCGGTCTAAGTAGTTAAAGTATAAGTTCATTGGAGTTGGGCCTATTGGATTAATGGCCTAACTAACTAGAGTCTAGTTTATTAATGGGCTATTAATTGAATGGAATAAAGATTGGGCCTTGTTTTCTCTTGGATATGCCTACAGGCCCAATGATTTTAGCCTATGGATATATGTTGGTTTTCAACATAGGACAACTGACAAGAGGAACAATTCTTTCTTTTTCTTTGAGAGACAATTCTCTGGAATTTGGAGGATTTCTATACACACAAAAACCAATTCACATCTTTGATTATCGGTGCAATAATACTCAAAGAAATTAAATCCGATTCTTGTGTATACTACGTTTAATCCGTTCAAACATTTGATTGTACCGATCAAATAGTTTGTTCTGATAGTGATTACACGACTCGTAGTATAATCCAAGTGACTTTTGATTTCTTTTACGGTTTCGGTTCATTAAAACCAACAAAGAACAAACTATTTGTTGTTGATATGGAAGCCGTTCCAGATTTGGGTTCGTTTATGTTGGATGCTTTAGTGTTATCTGATACAGAAAACGAAAAGAAGGAACTGTTGTGATTTTGGTTTGTTGAAATCAATTGTATTCAGAAATCGAATTTGAAATCGCAATATATTTGCGGTGTTTGTCTGTTGTGGGCTTCTGCAAATGAATCCATCTTCTTTGATTATTAACTGATCACGGTTTTATTTGAGACGAGTCTACAGTTTGTTTATATACTGTTCGATTCGAGTTGCAAATCAGTGTACAAATTTGTTGGGTTATAGTGGTCTGTTCAATACCGGTTTTCGAAATTGGTTCTGTTTAATTGAGGATTTCTAAATTTCAGTTCTGTTCTGTTGGTCTAATCGATTTGTTTGTGGTAAAATCGGTTTGGTATAATTGGTTTCCGGCTTACAATTTGGTTCAAATCTTCTGGGATAATTGAGGATTTATGTATTCAATTGTTTCGTTTCGGTTCACGGGTTATGTCTGAATCTATTTTATTTGATTGATTGCGGTTTATTGGGTTTAGAACTTGACTGGATGACTATTGCTTCAGTTTGGTTACTATTGTTTTGGTGGATTAAAACTGTTGTCAAACTGTGCATCAAAAACTCCCAGTGGTTGTCCGTGCCAATAAGAAACCAAGTAAAGTTGCACTTGGTTTTTATTATTCTCAACCAATCACAAGTTTAAAAGGTTGATTCAAGAAATCAACAAGAATTTATTTTCTTGTTATGTTTGCTTGTTAGAAATGTCGATAAACCAAAAGGAAAACTGATTGCTTCACCGATCGGTTGGGTTTTTTTTTGTTCGTGGAACAGGACGGGAAAACAGAGAAACCCAATGATTTTTCTGTTATGATTTTCAGTCGTAAAAACATGGATGGCGGTTGTTTTTGTGGTATATAGCAATCTAAAACAAGCGTGGTTTCGGTTCCTGTCGATTTGCGATCAAACGAGGAAGGATTTTATCTCGCGTTCTTGGTTCGTGATTGCAATATTAAACCGAGTAAGGATAAAACCTTTTGTTTTGTTTGGTTCTATGTGCTTCTGTATACAAGTTTGAAGTTCGTGTTAGTAATCATTGGGTAAAACCTTTAATTGTGGAAGACCGTTTTAATTGTGGAAGACCGTACGTGATGATGATATGATATTTTATGGTGGAGGCATGTGATGTTCTGAAAGATTTAGAAAGACTAGTGGGAATACCCGCACGTTGCTGCGGGTATTTATGTCCTCCCATACCCATGTAAGATTAGTTCATGGGTTAACCACTTACTTTTCCTTTAATTATATTGTTATTGTCTTTTGGTACTTATCTGGTTCCATCCATGAGAACATGATCACCATGGTCACACAATGCACAAACCAATCAAATAGTCCTTCAACTTCATCATCAGATTCATCGTTGAGCTAATTATCGTCATAAGATGCAATGATTTTGGACTTCTTTGTTACATTAGCCCTAAAATAAAAAAATAAAATTAGTAAGTTTTGTAAAATAAAAAATTGCCATCCACTTGATAAATAACATTTGATAATCCAGCTCTCGGTAGCTCCATACGCCATGCTTGGCCGTCTTGTTTACAAACTGAGGTGAGCCAGTTAAGTTTCAAGTTTAATACTGAATGTATAACCATGAACATGCGCGCCTATGAATGTGTCCAGGTTACTTGGATGTATCCTCCTTTTTTTTTGTATTTCCTTTTCACTCATTGAGTCATTTATCCATAAAAACTCCTTGTAACCAAAATATGTCATTGTAATCAAACTCACTAAAATGAGCACAAATAGCAATATCATGTCAAAATTCCCAGATTTTTTTTCAATATTCCATATGATAACAAGGGTGAGACAAAAAGCATATGACTTGTACACTTCTATATCCTTGTTGGGTAGTGGAAGCGTGAGAAAAAACAGGTGGGTTAGGCGGGCTGTGTAACAAGTCATAACGATGATAAACTCATTATGTCCATAATTCGCCTGTTTAAATTAGTGTCAAATATCACAAGAATCATAGCATGCAATAATTCATCTAAGGTTTTGTATAGAATGATTTTGAAGTATAAGATTAAGAATAAACTTCAATCCTTTTAACGTCTTTTGTTTTTATCTGGTTTATATATTTTGACCCGTTACGAATAAAGCCCAAATTGACCCAATTATAACTAAACGAAATGAAATTCCCACCGTTGGCAATCGAAAAGTAACCTGGAATGTTGAAACTTGGTGTTCGTGTAGTACTTTGTCTTTTCTTCTTTTACACGTTTGAACATGATTTTACACATCTGGCTCCTTTATTTTGAGAAATAATGTCTGACCTGGAACTACAGATTTCCGAAGGTGCAAGTCTGATTCATCAGTTTTGATCTTCCTCTTATAATAAGAGCTGCAAGAAAAAATTCCAATACCAAATTGATTTTTAGTTAATCTTTTAAATCATGGCCACTACTGTGATAAGTACTAAGTAGCATGTACTTCATGGCACGACCAATCCTTTTTTCACGGTTTGACACTTGCATCTTGCTACAACATTTTAAAAAACAATTAGAAAAAAGTTTATTGTGGTTCAAACTGCAAATATATAAATGTCATTGGTAATATTACCTTTTTAGAGCATTTTTCTGTATATTGGCATTCACCAACATGACATGTTTCTGGTCACAAATAAGTTGGGAAGCTTTCTACATAAACACGAGGCAAAATGAAGTATAAAAGTTGTAGATCAAAATTATTGTAGAAGTCGCATTTTAAATGCACATGCTCGTTAGCAATAAAATAAAATAAATAATTAGCAATGTTACACAAGCAGGCAATGAGATGATAATTCCTGATTCTTGCATCTTACCTTCTTGTCACATATATAATATGTCAAATACATAATAAATAATTACTCATAGAAAATTATTAAGAAAACTACAGAATAGCAACTACTATCAGAAAGCACACCTCACAACATTTTCGTTTGCAACCATGGCGTCCACAATCCCACAATCCTTAGCGCTTGAAGCGATACGCCGCAGCACAAGCGGCGCTTGCTGTTTGTATCCCGGTTTACGGTAATAATCGTTGGATTTTTTGGATTTTTCCGAATTGAATCGGTGGGGTTTCTGATAAATTGTAGAAAGTTAGAGTTTGGGAGATGAAGCTGGTTGAACGATTTAATGGAACATCCTTTCCTCTCCTCACCAGTTTTCTCGTAAGTGAGCATTTAAATGGCATTGGAACTTTCCGTTTCATAAAGATACAAAAAAGTGAATGAATGTTGTGCATTGACTGTATTCATTGTGAGGCCACCGATTGGTAAGCCATCATTCATTCTCTGAAGACTTAACTGAAGACAATAACGACGGTTTCAAAGACTTAACTGTTGACGCTTCAATTGCACGAAGCTTCAATGAGTAGTCTTGAGTATTCAAGAGCAGGGTAAGTATTGAATGGTGCAATTGATAATCAAAAGTTAACGGAAAATTATTAGTGCTATGGTTATGGTTACTCTATAGGAATGAAAGGATGAAAGGGTTGTACAAGTTGTATTAGTGACTTGTATATAAGGGCATAGATGGAAGAAAGTGGTAAAAGTTAGGGATTTATATATGAGACCTTTTGTATGTCATCTTAAAATGATGGTAAAATTACCTTCTTATCCATCTCTCATCCTTAATAAGGTAACATAGATAATTCTCTTCTCGAAAATATCATTATATTTATAAGTATGGAATCATTGAAAGTTAATGTACGTTTTTTTATTCAATATATTTAATTTTAAGAAAAATTCAATTAGTTTTTGACGGAGGACATGCCATGGTTTTGCTTGCAACAAACATAAACCAAATTTTCTTCTCGAAAAGTTTGATCAAATTGATTTCAATTTTTCTAATTTTGAAAAGCTTGATCAAATTAGTTTTTAATTATCTACATTGAAAGTTGACGACACTTTGGATTGTCATTTTGTGACATTTGAAATTGCAATTTTCTTGATGTTGCAAGTTTATTGCTTTTAGATACTATTGGTAGCATCAATAAAATATTTAGAGAATGTGAATCATGAATATGCTTGTGTAGAGAATTATACTTCTATGAGATTAATATCCCTAAATTCATGATTCTATGTTATGGCATGCTTGTTTAAGTCATATAAATAACAGGAAATGCATGATATGTCTTAAGATGGTATGGTTCCTACTTTTGGTAGAAATTCTATATCTTGTACACAGTGGTTTGTGTGTTTTCACTCTTCACATATCCTGAAGAACATAAAGTATGTCATTACTTTTATTAATATGCATCTTGATTTTCTCTGTGTACTTATTGCATGCAAAAGATGAACCCATATATATAATATATAAATGTATCTATATTTTATCTTATTAAGGAGGAGTGATGGCCAACAAAGTAATTTTCATTTTTGTACAACTTAAGAAGCAACATGTACAACATATTTAAGCAAGAAAATTAAGGGTATTATGGGGATAGTTGTGACAATTAAGACACTTAAAGGGGTAATATAGACATTTCACTCACCTCCTCCTTTACAATATCAAAACAAATTTACACTGCTAGCCTTCCTTTCCCATCCTGCCCCCACCATTAAACGTATCATTCAGTTATCAGACTCTTGACATCCCTGTTTTAATACTAATCAATAGTTGAAATGATCATCAATGAGGTTTCAGTCTCTACAAAGAAGAAACGCTTCATCATTTAAACCCTAGATGCATTGCTGCTTCATTTCAATTCCTTCTTCCTTCAAGCAGTTGTTGTCCTGTTACCGGCGTTGATGATTTGTGTAATCTTAGGTAAAGAAACCGTCTCCCGTTTATGTTAATCAGTTTACTTTATCAGTTCTTGAGTTTTCAATTTGTATTCACTTCTTATTTTAGTTATAATCTATTGCTGCAATATGTGTTTACTAAGCATACCTAGATGCCCTATGGCTATTGTGAATCCTCACAACAAGTTTGGGGCTGCAATTATCAATATGCGTCTGATACCCTGCTCATTGCCATATTGATAATGCTCAATTTATATAATTCATGGTTTTGGGTTTAGGGCAAATCTTCATTTGGGAGTGTATTCCACTTAGAACAGTTTATATTTTATCAAATTTAATCAAGTATACTGTATGTTTCAACCATATAATATCGAGTTTACATATTACTGATATTCTTAATATGTAGCTTAAGAGTTTTCAAGCAAGTCTGTAAAGTCACCTTCCATGACTAAAGCTGTGGAGGTCCAGTTAAGCCTAGGAACAAAGCACCCAAGCTGTATAAAGATGGTGAAAGGACATGTTGATACTGCATATAATATGGTAATGGTATTATATTCTCAAGAACGTGCGGAGTGGCGATAAGTTTTAGTTAAAAAAAAGTTTGTGTAACCCATTGCTTTCTTTTCAATACAACATTTTCCAATATTGTTTCAGAAGTTATTTTTAATGAAAGTTGATTCTGAAATGGTGGTTGAAGATGAAAATGGGGAGCATGTCTATTTTTATGCTAAGTACAATGAGCTTTGTGCATGATGGAAAAAAGTTTGCAGTTTGGCAAAACTTGCTTGATGGAGATGTTTTGGTCTTTCATTTGATCGAACCTTACAAATTTAAGATACACACTTCTTTTATGGTTTTGTGGACATGATGTTGTTGTCAGTACTCATAGCGTGTATTATTTAGATGACCTAACAAGCTGATTTAAATTTCTGATTTGTAGGTTTATTTAGTTAGGAGAATGATATAAATTTGGAGGCACTCTAAACAAATGACTCCAGGTCTGTTTCGAGTAGAACTATGACTATTTTCATCTTGTTGCTTGCCATAATGTGTGGAGGTGAAAAAAAAAGGCAAGCTATGTTATTCTTTGTTAGGTAGTGAATTGGGTAACTGATGATTTTTTTATGGAAAAGTTTTAGGGGTATTTTTTTATTAGATAATTAGTATTTATAGTCATGTTGAATGCATTTCAGTAAACTGAATTGGATTCAAGTTTCGTCTCCATGACTACATAGCCTCCAACATAGCATCATTATAATTACATGGTACAAACAAGGATGATAGATATCTCCCTTATGCTATTTTCTTTTACCATATGTCAGTATGTTATGTTGTTTCAATTTCTCATTTCATCATGCCAACATTGTCCGAACTCGTAATAATTTCCTGTTCTACTATTAAAACATAAGCAAAATTTTACTAATAATCAATTTTTAAAATAGAACAACTAAAAAGACCTTGAATATATTTGTTTGACAAGTTCATAGGTAACTGAATCAACAAACATCAACATTGTCGGAACATAGGCTCCATTATGGCATATGGAGGCGCAATGTTGGGTCCAGCTATAGGTTGTTCTCTGCATTGAACCAGGTAAAATAGGATACCTTATACATTGCAGCTTCTTAATTGACCTTCTATGGAAAGATTTTGATCATGGTTTTAAAAAACGGTCGAGGCGCACACCTTGAGGCGCGCCTCAAGGTGATTCGGGGCAAAAATGAGTCTGAGGCGTCACCTCAGGGGTTCTTTGTGGTGCGCCTCACAGGCCTGAGGCGGTAAGAAAAGGTGCGCCTCAGGCGCGCCTCAAGGGTTTTGAGGTAAGCTTTTGATGTTTTAGACTTTTTGTGACATTTCATGTCTTCTTTTATGTGTGTTTTTGATGATGAAATTAGTTAGTGTTTTATTTTTTATAAGATATATAATTTTTTAATTTATTTTTTAGTTTCGCCTCGGGTTTACGCCTAGGTTCGCCTCGAGGCTTACGCCTCGTGAGGCGAAGGGAAAACGCCTCGAGGCTCGTTTCCGTACTTTTAAATCTTGATTTTGATAAAATTTTTCTAGAAAATAGTTTTTAATTTGGCTCTGTTGCCTAAACTAAATCTCAGTTGACTTACTTTGGAATTTCAGATATTTACTATGAAGCCACAACTGAAATGCAAGACAACACTGAAACGATTATGTAGAAGAGGTAATAATTATGCTAATTTGAAAAAGAAAGAGAGCAACTTTTTAATTTACTCAACTCGTATAAAAATAGCTTAATTTGCCTTTCAACTATCTCTTTTTGAGCAAGGGAGATATTGTAGATGCTAAAACTCCTTGGGAAATCGTACCCACTGGTCACAGAATTGGGATATTGTAGATGCTAAAACTCCTTGGGAAATCGTACCCGCTGGTCGCAGGATTGGAAACCTTGTGCCATTATTCAACGAATTGGTAATTTATGGTCATTGTTTTGTTTACTCTTTTGTTTTTTGCTTTTTGTATATGACAGAGAGGTGGGAACCACTTGAAAATCCTTTTTTTGTGTGATGTGCAGAAAGATGAAGAGTAATTCAGTAATGTGGATGATGGGTTCGGTAGAAATCAAGGTATGTTCTAATGCTAATGCTAATTGTCAGAAAACATGGTATAACCAGAATACTTCAAAAGATTATTAATCAAAATAAAGTACAAACCCTAAAACTATTACAGATCTGAACAAACTACACACTAACAATTCTCTGAAACAAACAAACTCTCAAAGACTAAACACTGACTAAGAGATCATCAACAGATTCAAGATGAATCTATCACAGGATGATAAACCCTAATCGTTTAGAGAGAATACAGAGAAAAGTGAAAGTAAACAAAGGTGAGAGATGATTGATGAGAGAAGACTGAGAGAGTATTTAATCAACTCTCGAAGCTTCTAAATAATAATCCAACGAACGAGATCTCATCAGGTTGTTATGATCGTATGGTCCAGAATGAATGACGAACTCAAGTGGACACAAGTCGTTGAGACTTGACTTGTTGACTGAATGACCAAGTCTGGACCCTTGACTCTTCTTATAGACTGATCCATAATGCATAAGCCCACGATCAGCAATCCAGCCCACTATCATCATTAACCCAGCAGCTAATCTACAAGCCCAACAGATCCATCTTTACTCTATAAGCCCAAGCATGATTATCTTCTACTCAACAACTCAGCTACTCAACATCCTACAAAAAACATCTTATGCAAAATATTAAAGAACATGTAAAACATACACAACACACTTTTGATTATTAGATTGACATAGGATATGATACCATTATTTCAACACCCCCCCTCAATCTAATAACCAAATGGGTCAAACATATTGAGCCTTTTGCATAACTCATGATGCTGACCAGGACCAAGTCCTTTTGTCATTATGTCAGCAACCTGCTGATCCGACCTAACATCACTGGTTTTGATTGTTCCTTTAGAAATTAAGTCCCTTAAGAAAAACAAATCTAGACCAAAATGTTTGGTTTTATCAAAAAATACTGGGTTTGCAGCAATGGATAAAGCTGCCTGATTGTCACAAAATAAAGGAATTGGTACATCTACCTTTATATTAAACTCAGACAACAAACTCAAAACCCACATAATTTCACAGGCAGTGGCACACATTGCCCTATACTCTGCCTCAGCAGAAGATCTAGACACAGTAGGTTGCTTCTTACTTTTCCATGAAATCAAACAGGTTCCTAGAAATACACAGAAACCTGTTACAGATTTCCTGGACTCAACACACTTAGCCCAATCTGAATCAGAAAAGGCTTTCAAACTCAGATCAGAACTACTTGAAAAAAGAATACCTTTCCCTGGACTTCCTTTAAGATATCTTAAAAGTCTCATTGCAATTTTAAGATGACCATTTAGAGGCCTGTGCATGTACTGACTTAAGAAATGAACAGAGTATGAAATATCTGGCCTAGTATGGGACAAATATATCAGTTTACCAACAAGTTGCTGATATCCAGTAACATTTTCTAATACATCATCTTTATTACTACAAATTCTAGTAATAATATGATTAGCTTCTATAGGACTATTTACTGGTTTACAAGCAAGCATTCCATATTCAGTTAATAAGTCCATGCAATATTTCCTTTGAGACATACAAATACCTTGTTCACATGGCACAATTTCTATTCCAAGAAAATACTGTAATTCCCCTAAGTCTTTTATTAAAAACTTTTCCTTTAAACAACCTTTTACTTTATTAATTTCTTCAACAGAATTCCCAGTTAAAACTATATCATCAACATATACTAATAGTACAACAGTTAATGAATTTACAGTTTTAACAAACAGTGAATAGTCACATTTACTTTGCAAAAAACCCAAATCAATCAAGACACCTACTAGTTTTTCATTCCACATTCTAGGTGCCTGCTTAAGGCCATACAAAGATTTTTTAAGCTTACATACTTTATTATTTTCATTAGTATAATACCCTTCAGGAAGTGACATATATACTTCTTCATGTAAATCCCCATATAAGAAGGCATTATTAATATCAAGTTGGAATAACTTCCACTTATTCTGAACAGCCAAAGTCATAACACTTTTAACAGTCACAAATTTCACAACAGGAGAAAATGTTTCATAGAAATCAATACCCTCCTTTTGACTGTACCCTTTGGCAACCAACCTAGCCTTAAACCTCTCAATCTCACCAGTGGATTTGTATTTAATCTTATATATCCACCTACAACCTACAACACTTCTACCTTTGGGCAATTCAACTAATTCCCAGGTGTTGTTTCTATTTAGAGCCTCAATTTCTTCATTCATTGCTACAACCCAATTTGGATCACTCATAGCTTGTTTGAAATTTTTTGGTTCTACACTTTTATTTAACATAGAGGCAAAGACTTTACTATTACTGGACAAATTTGAGTAATTAACTACCTTTTCTATTCCATATTTTACTTTCCCTTCTATTACAAAATCATCTAATCTTCTAGGGAAAGTAGAACTCCTTTCTGACCTTCTAACTGGAGTTTGCAAAACATTTTCAGTTGGTAAAATATTATCAGTAAGATTACCCTCAGAACTGGATGCATTATCATTGTCATACCTCACATTCCTAGCCCTATCAGTCTCTATACCTCTACCACTTTGTTCAGAACCAGATGGTTCATTAACAATTGGGGAGATAGAGTCTGATTGCTTGTCATGTGTATCTGACTCTATTCTACCTTGACCCCTCCCTTCATCATTGGGCATCTCTTGGTTTTTAGGTGCTTCTGTTTCAAAGTGATCAAAAAAGTTTGTAGGATTTACTTCTAAAATAACATTTTCATCATTATTTTTGAAAATTGTTTTTTCTTTAAAAGGAAATATAGTCTCAAAAAACTTAACATCTCTTGAATAAGAGATGTTTTTAGTTTCTAGACTATATACTTTGTATCCTTTCTTCTCAAAAGAATATCCTAAAAACACACATTTTTCAGCTCTACTGAGCAGTTTATCTGAATTATTTAAAATTGTTGCAAAACATAAGCACCCAAAGACCTTAATTTGTTCTAGGAAGGGTTTAAAACCATATATTAGTTCATAAGGAGTTCTACCATCCAGCACAGAAGAAGGAGTCCTATTAATTAGATAGGAAGCAGTTAATACACACTCAGTCCAAAACTTCACAGGTAAATTGCTTTGAAACAATAATGCCCTAGTGACATTCAACAAATGCCTGTGTTTTCTTTCTACTACTCCATTCTGCTGAGGTGTGTATGCACAAGTAGTTTGATGTAAAATGCCTAAGGTTTTACAATAGTTACTCATTTGACTATTTACAAACTCAGTACCATTATCACTCCTTATACATTTTACATTTTTATGAAACTGATTTTTTAAAACATTAACAAAATTTTGAAAATTACTGAATACTTCACTTTTATGTTTTAAAAAACACACCCATACAGCCCTGGAGTAGTCATCAACAACTGTAAGGAAATACCTAAAACCATCCCTACTGATTACTTTATAGGGACCCCATACATCTAGATGAATCAAGTCACCTAATTCAACTGATTTGTGGTCACTCAGAGGGAATGGTTCTCTATGTTGCTTTGCCTTGTGACACACATCACAAGGAGCATCATGCATATTAAGTTTAACACCAAGTATAGGCTCAAATTTTTTAATCACTATATTAGATGGGTGACCAAGCCTAGCATGCCATAAGTCAAACAAATTACTAGTACTAGCACCTACCTGATGAGTCACATAAGATCCACCACAAAAATACAACCCCTCTAGTTGTTTACCAGTCACCAAGACTTTCTTGGTTAGTAAGTCCTGTATGTAACAGTTATGCTCATCAAATCCCACATACAACTTATTATCTTTAACAAGTCTATGCACAGAAATCAAATTCACAGAATATTCAGGGACTACAAACACATCATGCAAGACTACACCATTTGCTAGTTTTAAGTTACCAATTTTAGTAACCAATGCCTTAGTTCCATTTGGATGTCTTACTTGAATATTTAACTCAGTTACATCTATGAAATCATTTAGGTCATGTTCACTAGCTACAATGTGTTGATTTGCCCCTGAATCTATAATCCAACCCATTTTAATTTTAGAATTTCCAATATTAAAACAAAATATGGGTTTAATGACAGAATTTGAGCAAAACAAATCAAAACTATTACCTGAAACATTACAACTTTGAGGAGCATCAACAGAATTCTCATTAATCAAACTAAGCAGTTTAGCCAATTGATCACTAGTTAAAGAAGTAATAGGTATATCAGTTTTCTCACTTGACACATGATTACTTGCAGCTGCCTTCTTGCCAAGTGTCCCTCTTGGTCTTATCCAAGAGGGATAACCCACAATTTCAAAACACTTGTCAATTGTATGTCCAGTTTTGTTACAATGAGTACATTTAAGGTTTTGATTAGAACTTTTATTATTTCTTTTATTAGTTTCAACAGAGGTGGTAGATTTAGAAAAAAACCCAACTGCTTGACTCTTTTTTGATCCACCACTAGAGTTTCTATGAGATTCCTCTCTAGAAACTATAGCAAAAGCTTCCTTAACTGAAGGAAGAGGATCTCTTAATAAAAGATTTGTCCTAACACTAGTATAACCATTATCTAAACCCATTAAAAACTGCATCAATTTTATCATGTGATTAAAACTGTTAAGTTCTCTAGCTGCATTACAAGAACAGGAAGGCAGTTGCAAAATTTGATCAAGTTGATTCCACATAACATTCAACTTATGATAGTAATCAGATACAAGCATACTACCCTGACTAAATGAATTAATTTTTTGGTACAGATCAAATACAACTGACCCATCTACTTTATCATAGGTTTCTTTTAATTCAGACCACACACTACTGGCTAATTTAGAAAAAACTTGACCCATATATAGATCATCACTAATAGAATTTAAGATCCATGTTAACACAACTGAATTGCATCTATCCCATTGCCTAGCCAACACATCATCAGTCTCAGATCTAACACATGATTTGTCTATAAAACCCCACTTATTTTTAACTTGTAGAGCAAGTGTCATAGCATTAGACCAAACTGCATAATTCTCAGATCCTTTTAATTTTATTGACACAATAGTAAGATTACTCGAATCAGAAGCATGCAAATAAAGAGGATCACTAGCATCCAACTTACTAACCAATGTTTCATTAACAACTACAGCCCTATCACCATTGTTAGGACCCTGATTATTATTAGGATCCTCATTATCACCCATTATAACACAGCAAGATAACACAGAACAATGAATCTAAAGCAAGAAGTCAATCAAACACAAAATAATGCACAAATCACAGAAACAAGAACCTATTAACACAGTATCAAAAAAAATCAAAAATTAGACACAATAGACAGACACAGACTGGCGAAGCCAAGCCAGGGACCAGATCACAGGTTCGTCACTCAATGGTGCCTGCGCAGGCCTTAACTTGGGAGCCTTTCCTAGACCTAGACACAACAATAACCAGACAACAATAAAGACTGAACAAACAGGAACAGTCTCACCGGGAGGGGGACCCAAGTTAGGGTTCGCCAAATAAACTCACAGTTGTAACCTTCACTTAGGGTTACACACTGTGAGGCAGAAGAGAAGCAATCCAGACACAAGAAAATAGCTGAAGACCTCCAACTCAGATCCACACAGATCTGAATCCGTTCTTTGATCCAACCAGCTACAAGAACTCAGATCATACACAGGAACAGCGGAAGACAACAGATCCAAGATCAACACCTCACCCCAGGACCAGGAGGATTAAACAAAGCGTTCAACCCTCAATATACCAGATCTAACCTATAGCTCTGATACCATGTCAGAAAACATGGTATAACCAGAATACTTCAAAAGATTATTAATCAAAATAAAGTACAAACCCTAAAACTATTACAGATCTGAACAAACTACACACTAACAATTCTCTGAAACAAACAAACTCTCAAAGACTAAACACTGACTAAGAGATCATCAACAGATTCAAGATGAATCTATCACAGGATGATAAACCCTAATCGTTTAGAGAGAATACAGAGAAAAGTGAAAGTAAACAAAGGTGAGAGATGATTGATGAGAGAAGACTGAGAGAGTATTTAATCAACTCTCGAAGCTTCTAAATAATAATCCAACGAACGAGATCTCATCAGGTTGTTATGATCGTATGGTCCAGAATGAATGACGAACTCAAGTGGACACAAGTCGTTGAGACTTGACTTGTTGACTGAATGACCAAGTCTGGACCCTTGACTCTTCTTATAGACTGATCCATAATGCATAAGCCCACGATCAGCAATCCAGCCCACTATCATCATTAACCCAGCAGCTAATCTACAAGCCCAACAGATCCATCTTTACTCTATAAGCCCAAGCATGATTATCTTCTACTCAACAACTCAGCTACTCAACATCCTACAAAAAACATCTTATGCAAAATATTAAAGAACATGTAAAACATACACAACACACTTTTGATTATTAGATTGACATAGGATATGATACCATTATTTCAACACTAATATAATATACATTTACTGTCTTATCATTGTTTGATAATATTTAGCAACGGGAGAAAAGGTCAGCCAAGCAATTGTTTGGAACCGCCTTCATTGATGACGGATATTTCGTCGTTCTACACGAGCAGTTGCTTATGTGAGTCTACTGTGAGTTTATGCTTGACTCGAGGTGTCAAAATGAGTTGGCTGGGTAGCGGATCGCAAACGGTCAGTTTTGAGATTGGGTTCTATAGAACAGTTGTGAATTGTAGATAGAACAACTGCACAAAATTTTCCAGTTTTGTGGATCACCGTCTGAGGATTATGTGGATAGGAAGTTAGGAACCACCGAACCAGGCAAAAGTCAATTGTGTGGTCAATTATTGTTGAAACAAGTAAAAAGATCTGAAATTGATTGGCTGATTTGGCATATATCAAGTCAAATGACTCAAATGTAGATATGCAAAATGGGTTATTGGTTCGAGTTGAAGTAGGTTTGATTCAAAATGGGTACTGGTCAAAACATGTCGTTCAAAATGTTTGACTATTTGTCAAAGAAATCTGCCTTTGTGCCATCCAAATGTCAAAGTAGTACAAATTAACAAATTAATGTTTAAAGTGTTGTAATGTAAAAAGCCTTGGTGTTTTTTGGTTGGCTCATGGTTGGTGGTGGTACCCTTTCCTTTTTTCTGCTTTATTGACTTGGTTATAAAAGTTTTATTTTGTGGTTTTCCCAGAAGGTGGTGTAAAAGATGATTATGAACATGATGAAAACCTTCATGATGATGGCGCTGCGCTAAATCATCAGGTAATTGCATATGTTCTTAACTGCCATTAGTGATCCTTAATTTTTATAGTTCTTTTTTGGGGGACAACGTATGTGGAGGCCACACAACATAAGTATTCAACTCTTTTCATCGAGTCACTCATATATAAAAATACTCGTAGGTCACTCATATATACCAATTCTGACCAAAACGCTTTGAATGGTGAATCAGGAAAATGCCCTAACAATCTTGCATGTTTTGAAAATGCCAAAATTTTGAACTTATAATAAATCGACACCTCATCAAAATATTGACACCTCAACCAGTTTTTGACTAAAGTTGGTAACTTGGTATGAATGAAACAAAGTACCCAATTGGGTTGCATCCACAATACCTTATCCCATTCTTGTTTCCTTCTAAAAATCGATTAAAACTTGTAGAAGGCATAGAATATTAGCTTTGTGAGTATTTTTTTTTGTAATTTATATTTAAACTAATAATATAGTATTTTTTTTTATATTCATACTTTGTTGTTGATATTTTCTTCTTAAATTAATAGTATGAGATTAGAGAACTAAAATTTTATTATTTAAATAAGGTGTTCATATGAGTTGTGTGAGCTATGTGAGATGGTTGCTAGATCAATAGTCAGATATATTATGTCATCTGGTTTTTAAGACAGAGTCAACCATTCTGATCGATTCGACCAGTGAACAACTAGAACATCCAGTATTAGTCCGGTTTTTAAAATCATTGATAAAATGAGAGGACAATAAGAAAAACTTAAACCAAGAATGGGTTGTGGTTCGTAATACACGTCATAATTGAATATGATATCGGTCGGGACACCCGCCGCAACGCGCGGGCATACCCACTAGTTATGGAAAACCTAAATTTACCCCTAGGATGTAAAGGGTGTAAACGTATCTTCAAGAGGAAGATGTGGGTGGATGGTATCATAGATAAGCTTATTTCTAGGCTGGCTATCCAAGTCTCTAGATAAAACAAAGGTGTTGAATTCTTTGATACCAATGCTCTTGTTGCAATATTTCCACCATTAGATTGTTATCAACACTTGTTGCTATACACAATCTTGTAATTCAACAAATAGATGTGACAACTGCATTCTTGAATGGTAAAGTAGATTAAGAAGATTTATACGAAACAACCTATAGGCATTGTTATGTCTGGCAACGAAAACAAGGTTTGTAAATTAATAAAATCTCTTTATTACTTGAAACAAGCTCCTAAACAAAGACATCAAAAATTTGATGAAGTTGTATTGTTAGATGGTTTGTTTCTTAACAAAGATGACAAGTGTATAGAAAATTTGACTCCTTAGGTAGAGGAGTCATAATTTGTCTAAGTGTGGAAGACATGTTGATCTTTAGTACTAATCAAGATTAAGTGGATAAAACTAAGAAATTCTTGTTATCTAAATTTGTCTTGAAGGACATGGGGGAGGTAAATTGATTCTTAGTATTAGAGTCACATGTGAGAACAATGGCATTTCAATCTTCCAACCTCATTACATTGTGAAGATTTTGAAGAAATTTAATATCTAAAATTGCTCACATGTTGGAACTCTCACAAACCTTATATTAGGCTTATGCCTAGAGATTCCTATTTCTAAGTTGGAATATTCTACAGCAATAGGATGTTTGATGTATGCTATGATTAGCATAAGGCATGGTAAATTCTATGTTGTGGGAAAACTAAGTGGATTTACCAGTAATCCAAGTACTTGGTATTGGCAAGTTGTGAATAAAATTTATAAATGCCTGAAAGGAACCATGATATGTGGTTTGTGTTATTCGGGCTTTCCTTCAGTTTAGAAGGGTATTTTGATGCAAGTTATGTAACTAAGTAGAGTTGAATGCTCTCTTGGGGAATGTGTCATTTGTTAGGCAATTAGGATTTGTACTTGCATCATTTACAATGGAATGTGAGTTTGTAGCGTTTGCAGCAGCTGGTAAAGAAGTTGACTGGCTAAGAAACTTGTATTATGAAACTCCATTGTGGTCTAAACAGGTATCACCAATATCTATCAAGTATGATAGTGCTGACTAATGATTATAGTCGGGTGTATAATGGAAAGTCTAGACAGTTGTGTATTATACATAGCATGATTCATGAGCTCATCATGCATGGTGTGATATCTGCTGAATTTTAAGATCTGAGTATAATTTGGCTGATTATCTAACTAAAGAGTTAGGAAGAGATCTCGTGAATAAATCAGTCGTAGGGATGGGTTAAAAGTCCATACTTTAATATCCTATGTCAAGATACCCAATTCCCATCTAATACAACGTTAGATGCAGAATTCAATGTGGAAAGCTTGCCATAGAGATATTGGAACACATGATAAAAATCATCCCAAAGTTTGTGTTCAGACTGCAAGATAAAGTAGGCTGAAGTCTAACTTCTTAATAGTCCTTTGCATTTGCAGATGCAAGAATAAAGAGACTACCTATAAGAGTATGAAGTTTAGCCGCTTCAAGAAGCTTGGACTTGGCTTTGATATACTCTTTGAAGGATTGGACACTGGCTAGTAAAATATAGTGTCAGGTAAGAACAAATGGATTTATAAACTTATGTGTATTTTACCTTCAAGTATTCAAATGGATAGCAAGGGTTCAATCCATAGAGACACCCCGATATTCGAATATTTGGATCGTGTAATTTACTAAGATGGAAATTCAATCCTCAGGACATTTCCATTTATGCATGAGTTTGATTTTCTTTGAGAATTAGGTTGAGTTTATCAAGGATATCACTAAAATGGGGGAGGAATGTTGGTAATTTTAGTGTTATCAACATTAATGGTGATATTGGATTAACTTGTCGAATGGTTTGATCTCATTAGTCATTGACCGAGTTAGGAGATGCAGGAGTGCGGGCTCGTTGTCACTAATGAGATTGTGTGTGTTATCGGTCTAAGTAGTTAAAGTATAAGTTCATTGGAGTTGGGCCTATTGGATTAATGGCCTAACTAACTAGAGTCTAGTTTATTAATGGGCTATTAATTGAATGGAATAAGGATTGGGCCTTGTTTTCTCTTGGATATGCCTACAGGCCCAATGATTTTAGCCTATGGATATATGTTGGTTTTCAACATAGGACAACTGACAAGAGGAACAATTCTTTCTTTTTCTTTGAGAGACAATTCTCTGGAATTTGGAGGATTTCTATACACACAAAAACCAATTCACATCTTTGATTATCGGTGCAATAATACTCAAAGAAATTAAATCCGATTCTTGTGTATACTACGTTTAATCCGTTCAAACATTTGATTGTACCGATCAAATAGTTTGTTCTGATAGTGATTACACGACTCGTAGTATAATCCAAGTGACTTTTGATTTCTTTTACGGTTTCGGTTCAATAAAACCAACATAGTTTTTGGTGTTGGTGAGAGCATGAGACTAGGATTTACACTTGGACACTTGGTGGGTAATGTAGAATATAAGCCCATGACCGGAAAAGAAGCCCAGATATATACAACCTAGGCCACAAGCTGAGACACATGACACATCCAAGGCTTATCCCAAGGAGGTCTTGACATCAAAACAGCCCAATCAGATTAACTATAGTCTAGAGTCATAAGCTTTGATCTGAAAAAAAGTATAACGAGCGATAAAATTTATGGACTTGTGCCCAAACGCCGAAACGCATATAGATATCCATCATCTCTTAGGAGAGGGCATTCAGTTCTCATCCAACCACCAAGCACTCAATACCCACATCTTGCTTTGTTTGAACATTATATTCATGCAAACAATTACTTACTATGATGCCTGAGTCTAGTCATAAACAGAACCCCCTCTGTGGTAAGTCTTAAGGGGTGTAGATTTGCCTACCGATAACCAGTGGCGGATATAGAAATGTTTTTCAGTAGTAACGTTTTTCATTTTTTTCATTTTAGTAGCAACGTTTTCCAAATTTCGTAAAAAAAAACCAAATCTTCCACTAATTTTCCACTACGCACGCGAATTTGAGCCGCAACTCACGCGGCACCTGCTTCTTCATTAGGTCCACCCCTGCCGATAACCTTAGGACGAGTGGATCCGAACATCTTTCCAAAAGATTACCAAGAATTTAGTATGAGGAAAGACCCATTCTAGCCAACCAGTGGCTGAGAGATCTTTCGTAGCTTCAGTATTAGGTTTCCTCATGTGGGTCGATTTTAGGTATGTTACTTATTTGAATTGGGTTAAAAGAAAAAAGAATTTCCAACCAAACCACATTTGATTAGTGAATTCGAATTCGGCTTTTATATTTTATGATCATGTTAACGTCTAAACCGAATTGCGAAAAAAAATATGATTTTTTAAACTAGTTCGACCCTAATATTCGGATACAAATTATAGGTATACACTTTTGTTTTTTATTTTTATAAAAGAATACACACATATAAACCGAATGAATTTGAATAACAAATTCAAATTTGGCTTTTGAATTTTCTAGTCATGTTAATATCTAAACCAAATTGCGAATTGGGTTTTAAATCAATTTCAAATTTATGGTTTTTCAAACTAGCTCGACCCTTCTATTCGGATTCAAATTATACGTATACACTTCATAGGTTGGGTCTTGTGTATTTGATCCTAACCCTACACTTCATTTTTTTATTTCTACAAAAGAATACACTCATATATATAGTTTTCTTATCATATATTTATTTGATATATTTTTATAGTTCAGGGCATTTGAATGAACCCGAATTCGAAATTAAATTCTAATTGAAATTCAGTTCGAATTCAAATTCAATTTCGAAATTTTTAAATTCGAATAACTTGTTTCGGAAAAGCCAAAAACGGACCAGATAAAAACACTAAGCGACTAGTGTGATGCGTGGTCCGTTTTCACATATCAATTTCAGACATTAAGAAATGAACATCTTGATGGTTTCTTGGATATTTCCCGCATATAAAGATTCATTTCACACTTTCAAAAAAAGAAAAAGAAAAAAAAGAATATATATATTAGCCGTCCAATAAGTAACCAAAACACATGACACATAATTCAAACCAAATTGCCGTCCCATAGATTAGAAAAAAAGGCAAAAAGCTGTGCAAGGAATTCAAATCTGGTCGAAAATGAAACCTGAATTTGTAATTATCGACCGAGGTTCGAATCCGTGGGGTTGGGAAAATAAATCTAAAAAAGTTTATTTTTTCTTAGATGAGAATACTGTTTTGGACATTTTCATTGCATAAAAATATAAATATTGATTATTATGAAAACACACAAGTTGAAGGTATTTTCTTTAATTATTGGTTACCTTTTCACCTAAAACCTGTTTGGAGCATGTGATCATGTGATGCATAAACTTATGTTTTCGTTTTCTTATTTGACTTTGATGCCTTGTTACTACATTTTCATAGACTCGAGAAATTAAGTGGGGCGGGGAAGGGAGGGGCGGGAACACCATCCCTTTAGGGCGTGGAGGAGGGGGCGGGAGGGTGAGGCGGGGAGGACCGGCATGGGGCGGTTTCTTTTTTTTTTTGATTGGTCAGTTTTTTTTAAACTTTAACACAATATAATATTATTCTCTCCCCCTCCTTTCTACCCTTTCCACTCCCCACAATCCCCCCCCCCCAAATCTAGGTCCCACAAGTGCCACATGGTGCATCACGCCCCACTTTCCCGCCCCTCCACTCCTTATACTCTAATGTTCATGTGATGCATTATTTGCAAACCAATTATTCAAAGGCATGAAGATAGTCAAGTCCAAGAGTGGGAAGACGGGTTTGGAGGTGATAACATGTTATGTAAAGTTATTTTAAGGGATACGCAAATCATATACTTGAATCTGATTCGTGTGTCATATCATATAGCCTGACAAAAGGCTATATCTAATACTACTTGAATATGATTCTTAATCTGATTTGGGTAACTTTTTTGTGATCTGATTTGGGTAACTTTTTTGTGGGCCGTCAAAAAAGCATACATACATACATACATACATACATACATACATACATACATACATACATACATACATACATACATACATACATACATACATACATACATACATGCGTATGTATGTGAATTAGATATTTGATATTTTTTTTTCGAATGACGCTTGAATTAGATTCACGCATCCTTTATCGTTGGCGGACAAAAACTCTTTTAGGGATACCTGAATTAGATTCAAGGTTTTTTTGGGTACCCATCTAGCTTATGGTTTATGTACCATTAATCGACCGATAAAAAGAAAGGCTAGTGAAAGCATACACTCTAGTATAAAATCATGTATTCCATCATCACTACTTTCATGGTTTTTATCATTTCAAGCCGTTATACACCTGTTTTCATTTGATAACATAATTTTTCTTGTAGTTTTACTTTCGAATTATGGATTGAATATTTGAAACAAATGTAAAAGATTCATATCTACTTGCTTTAATATTATGTTTGATTCCATGGCTATCACCAACTAGAGCCGACCGTTGAATATAATTTAAGACGAAGCATAGCGAGATTCATGAATTACGAATTGACTATTGAATACTAGCAAATGGTTTTAAATTAAAAGTCAACTATAGTGTTTAAATTGTTTGATTAGAAAAGAATTCTAACAAAAAGGAACATTACCGGCTTTACTATATATTTTTTTAAATTTACGTTGATGAGAAAGTATAGGATACAAAGTATTCTTAATGTACAGAGTGTAAGAAGCCACGAGAAATTGCCACTTGTCAACCTAACCAAACTATGATTAACCTAATTAAACTATATTTAAACTCAATTTTAGTTAAACCAAAGACAAATCAGTAACCTAGACTCCTGCAACACCACCACCAGATCCAAAGCCCTTAAACGCCCCAACACAGATCCAAATCGCAGACGACGTTTCTCCGACCATTCCTTCACTTCCGGTCATCTTCTCTGGTTGAGTTCTCCCCGCCGACACAGTTCCGGTCATCACCTTCTCAAACCCAGAAAAGAATTGGTTCCAAGACCTTGAATAATTGTGCAAGCATGAAGCTGTTTCAAAGAATAAATATGTTGACAGTACTCTAATGAATGAACCAATTTTTGTGGTGAAAAAGAAGGGTCTGAAGGTATTGTTTCTGCCCCGACACCACGACCACCCATGATCCTCACCTTCTTGTTTCATTACCACTTACGACGAGTTTCGGCTTATAAAGTGAATACTGTACCGGTCAACTTCATCCATGTCAAAACTGATAAACCAGGCACATCTCCTTTGGTTTGCAAAGCACTGATAATGACAGGAAGATGAAAGCTGCTTGTAAGAGGTTTGAATAGGGGAAAAAGTGAGGAAAATGTGAGTTTTAATTATACTAAATGCGTTTTACAAAACCAAGTGTGTTTTTACAAAAAAACAAGTGCGTTTTACAAAAACCAAGTGCGTTTTACAAAGCCAAGTGTGTTTTATAAAAACCCAAGTGCGTTTTGTAAAAACTAGTTTAAATAGTGTTTAAAAAACCAAATGCGTTTTATAAAAAAAACCAAGTGCGTTTTATGATTTTCTGTTTAACAGTTTCTGATCTTCACCATCTGAAACTTTTTTGAAAGCCATTTTTTTCTTTAATTCTTCTTCTATTATCAACATCGTTCGTTTCTATGAATAATAAATGCGTTGATAGTGATTTTTGAATATGATTCGACTAATTTTATCAATTGAATTATCATACTCTGTTTTTTTTCTGTTTTTTTTGCAAATACGTTTTGATTTTGTTTGTAATCGAATTGTTTAATCATTCTGAACGTTTAATCGAGTTGAAAACGATGAAAAATCAGGTTCAATCGATGAAAATATTTGCATCGATTATGTCTGTTGTTATGATTTCACAGAAATTTAAACTTGTTTTTTCCTAATTTACCCGTGGTTAGATTAACCCAAATATGATTAGGATTGTTAATTACGATCTTATCACCGCCTAAATCTAATGGCTGAGAATGCTTCTTACACTTTGTATGGTAAGAAACTTTGTACGTTAGCCTCTCTCTTACGTTGATACAACTATTACAAGAGGGAAGTAAAGGAAGTGTGGGGGCTACAAGTCCACAAGGGGGGAAGGGGTCCTTAACTGATTTGTTTTTCACTTTACTGATTTTTATCAATCCTGCACTGTCACATCACTTTACCGATTTCCTTCACTGAAATACTTTTTTGGAGACAACACTCCACTGATTCTTTACCCAACTATCAATTATTTTCACAAATGATAATAATAATATATTATATGTTGGAAATATATAATAGAAGATATTATGTTTTCGAGCAATTGGACTTGACACTTCATTTTTTAGGCAATACGCACCTTAATCATTTGGAATAACTTTCACACACTTTTAGCGAAAACAACAATGGTGTGCAATTGTGCATAAAAAATATCAGAAATTTACCAATCATAGCAAGCACAATGTAAATTACATTGCTATCATGTGTAGAAGTGTGAAAGTATGCTGTTATTCTGCATTATAAGGTGCTGTTTGTTTTTGTTGTCGGAAGCACTTCTGGCCACTTATGTCTGCCCGTGCAGACGCGGGCAGACATTTGTGTCTCACAGCTCGTTTGTTTTTCAGAAGACATATCCCCCAAAAAGCTCTGCCCGAGCTCTTCCCCAAGCAGACATGGTTCCACCTCTTCTAACCTCTTCTTCATCCATCTTCTTCTTTTTTTATCATATCACTCATCTCCATCTTCTTCTAGACCAAACCCTTCTCCTTCTCCCTCCTTCCCTCCCCTCCCCTCCGTCACCGCCGCCGCCATCTTCCTCCTCCCTCCTCGCCGCCGCAGCCTCCTCCTCCCTCCCTCCCTCTCCACCGCCGCCGCCAACCTCCTTCCTCCCTCCCTCGTCGCCGCCGCCGACCTCCTTCCTCCCTCCCTCGCCGCCGCCGCCGCCAATAAACTTCCAAACCCAGATCCATATGTATTATTGGGTATTAATAAAAAAGTTTGGATAAAAAGTTGGTGAAAGAATCGATTGCCATGAGGAGTAAAAGTAAGATGCACAGGAGGTGTAAAAAAGTTTGAATCCATATGTATTATTCATCAACCCATTAATTTAAATTAAAGTTATTGTTTTTTTTTTTTAAAAAAATTTTGTTATTGTTAATGGAGAGAGGTGAAGGTAGAGCTGGTGTAGTGTTGAAAGGTGTTCCTGTGTATGATGGGAAGTATGTGCAGTATAGTGTTCTTGGAAACCTGTTTGATGTTTTCTTCTAAATATGTTCCTCCTATTCACCTGTTGGTCGTGGTATTAATTGTTGTAGGTGGGTATTAAATGATGGATCTGGAAGTTAGTTGGATTAAATATTTATTATTGGATTAATATTTTTAGGATTTTGCTTTTAAAAAAATCAGATATTTTTTTTAAATTCAGCATCCTGCAGACGTTAACAAACAAACAGTCTTCTTCTTGCAGACTGCAGACCTTTGGTCCACCTCTTCTCCTGCAGATGTTTGCAGATGTGGTCCGCAGACTGCAGACCTTTTCATGCAGAAAAAACAAACAACACCTAAGTGAATGTGAGTTCTGTTTGTGAATGTGAGTTTGGTTTGTCCCACATTGGTGGGGAGATGGAACATGAATAAGTGAATGTGAGTTTGGTTTGTCTCACATTGGTGGGGAGATAGAAAATGAATGAGTTTATAAGGTGAAACCAAATGAAAAAGATTAAATTCTTTGTGTTACATTATGTGTGGTACCATGAATTAAATGTTACATGACATATATAACATGTAAGGAAAATTCCACACAACATTCATGGAGAGGAGAGATGCTGGTTCCAAGTCTCAAATATCACTAAAAAGTTTTTAACGTAATGGTTGTGGAGCATTTGAAAACTTCACAACTAAGTGTGCTTAGGTGCAGGGGGAGGTTAAGAAGGGCCCGGGTGCCCTGACCCTCACCGTTTTTTGGCTCAATAATGTAAATTTCCTCATTTTTGTACGAAAATTTTGTATATTTAAAGTCCAGCCCCCATCGATTTGATTTGATATTACGTAAATTTTGAGCATGTTTGGCTCTCTATTTCCTCACCTCATTTTGACTTATAACTTCTTCAAGAAGTCAAAAGTAAAAAAAAAAGTGTTTGGGTAATTGTTTGAAAATGAGCTTTTGGAAGATTTTGTGATTTGAAAAGGAGAAAAGAAGGGAAAAGTCATAAGTTAGAAATTGTTACCTTTTGGATTTAGAGCATGTTTGGCTCTCATTCTCCTTTTCTCCTTATGACTTTTTCTACCTCAAAAGCTCCTTAATCTCATAAGTCACAAATTGTGACTTATGACTTTTCCCTCCTTTTCTCTTTTTTCAAAGCACAAATTCTTTCAAAAGTTTCTTTTCAAATAATTACCCAAACACTTTGTTTTTTAACTTTTGGCTTATTAAATAAGTCATAAGTTAAAAGGAGGGCAAAAAATGGAGAGCCAAACACCCTCTTAGGAGAAAATGAGGTAGAAAAAGGAGAAAAGGAAATAGAGAACCAAACATGCTCTTAGATCTTGTGACTTTCAGCCCCTACCATAATAAAATTCAAGCTTTCACTGCTTAGGTGAGACTTGAGACTAGGATGAGTGACCTCCTAGTAAGTCTCGATCTAGGCAATCAAAAAACAAATCCTAGCTCCTTGTGGGAAAATTAGAAAATATTAGTCTCGACCTAGACAATAAAAAAACAAATCCTGGCTCCTTGTGGGAAAAGTAGAAAATATTAATTTTACGAGAGGTGGGATGTCACAACACCACTACTTCCGTTATGAAGTTTCATATGTATACCCCATGCCAAGATTATAAGTGAGACCTATCACGCTGATGATACGTTAGGACCTAAAAATATGTTATTTGGTGATGTGAAAAATACATCCTAAACATATTATGATAGTTTGTTGATGAAAAACACATATTATCTACAAATTTCATATGCATACTTTTGAAGGTGCACATAACTCTTGGGGTTAACTTGAATCCTGCAAAGGAAATTAGCTTAGATCTTAAAACATTGAGAATGAAACTAACAACTTTCGATGATAAAATTTTAAATTATCGTTACCTTTCTTCTTTATTGAATATGCTATGCTACATCTTCTTTAAACGTACTAACATTTAATCTTTTTCGTCATGCGTCAACCCACCATTTCAAAAAGGTTATTCCACCTATGATTATTCTTGAAAAGGCTATTCCCGTTAAAAAAAAATTGAATGGCAATTCCCGATAAATACAACTTCAATTACCACATAAAACACCCATAGTGCACACACATAAAAGAAAACTGATTTTATAAGCCAAAATCAGTTTTCTTTCATGAACGTGTACTATAGGTGTTTTGTGTCGTAATTGAAGTTGTATTTATTGGAAATTGCCGTTCAATTTTGTTATCAGGTAATAGCCTTTTTCAAGAATAATCCTAGGTGGAATAACCTTTTTGAAATGGTCGGTTGATGCATGAGGAAAAAAAATTAATGTTGGAATAAAGAACGTTTAAAGAAGACATAGCGTAGCATATTCAGTAAAGGCGGAATTCAATGAATCGGGTTGTTGTTAGGAGTGTAAAACAAGGAAATGATAAAACTATGAAAACAAAGTTCACACAAAAATTTGGCAGCAATTTGACTTGTTAAGATCAAAATATGCAAAGGTTACAAAATGTTGAGTCTAAGGATCCTATTTATAGGCAACCCCCATACACCTGGACTGTTCCAGGCGTAAAGAGTCTTATGCCTGAAGGCCTAGGATTCTGAGACTCTCATACGCCTAACCCTAAAACACTAAAATGTTACATATTTTACAATCAAGTGCTGATGAACTCTAACACAATAACCAAAACATGTATCTAGACGTAGGACCTAGTTAGGGTGTCCAAAGGTGTATTTACATTTTTTAAATATAAATTTTTGTTATTACTTAGTATATATAAAATTATATATAATCAACTAATACATAGGTTGTAAGCTAGTTAATCAATACATAAAAATCCACAAGTAAAATGAATCAACTAATAACCAATACATAAAGCTCAATAGTCAAAGACGATGTCATGTGGCATGCTCTCAAGTATCATACTTTTGGCCCTTTTCTTAACTTTCAGTACGAAGGTTTCACCATATGATCTGAGGATCCCGG
>JAUTDX010004085.1:0-51722 GCA_030844895.1 Ambrosia x helenae
GGGTTTAGGTAATCCCAACCCCATACCCGATTAGGTATGCTTGTCCAAACCCGCCCAAAAACCCGTCGGGTTTGTGTCGGGTAATTACCCACCGGTATCGGGTATACCCTGGGGTTCGGGTAAACCCATTAATTTTAAAACTTAAAACTCATTGAGTATATCCGACCAAAACCCGACTGACATCTATTAGGTAACTATTAACCAATTACATTTACCATTATTAAATATATATGTAAATGATTACAATGTATAAATATAAAATACTTAAATCATATAAAAATAATCAAAGACATAGATAACAAATAGTATAAACTAACTTTTTGGTAATTTTGGCACAAGATGAGATGACAATTATAGATATATTATGCACACATATTTAAAAAGATATATTAGAAATTATATTGGATATCTAATCGGGTAAACGGGTATACTTTATCGGGTAATCGGGTCGGGTAAACGGGTATATCATCAAATCCCAAACCCTCCCAAACCCGCGAAAAAAATAAAAACTAATCCCATACCCGGACCCATACCCGATTACCCGACCAAACCCGTCCCAAATGTGTCGGGTTTCGGGTTTACCCATCGGGTTCGGGTTTTGATTGCCATGCCTATCCTCCAAGGGCTTTTTATCACAAGTACCAATTCTTGAATTCTGACTTTGTTTTGCTCCCACCATACCCTTGCATTCATTTCTCCAAATTATCGCGACTGCAAACAAATAAACATTCGCCCTTTCTCAAATCAATCCAAACTATCATTTAAATTTAAGGAAAATAGATGAATCATTGAATAACGTATACATAGTCTACTTAAGTACTCGAAATGTATCCAAATTCAGAAACAACTTCATTTTCGTTTCATTTGTGCTGATCCGAGAGAGCAAGAAAAAAATTGTTTGGATGACGAAAATGCCATAAAAAGTTAGGAAAGACGAATGCAGTCAATATGTTGTGGGCTACAACAATTGTTTGTTAAGAAAACCAGGGTTTTATATCATTACTTTGTTGCATACTTCCGAAACCACACGCTAAATTTCTCGGGTAGGGGCAATTTGGTCATTTCACAATTTTCCAGCAAGTTTTAGCACAACTAGCAAAAATGAAACAAGACGGGTAAGAAAAGACTTGTTGGATGACAAAAATGCCCTAAAAATTTCAGAATGATGTTAATACTACTCTTCATTAAGTGTCAACTTGTTATAGGTAAAAACTGTTTTTGTAGAGTAAGGACTAAGTTTTATACTTACAGCGTCTTTATGTCACATACGTCCATAAGGACATAAAATTTCTTCGGATAGGGGCCTTTTTGTCATGTGGAAATTTAAAAATGTTGAAAATAGTAGTTATCCAGTTTCAATTTTATTACTTGTTCCAGTTTTACAATGTATTTTATCGTTTTGCATAAGATGTGGTTGTAGGTAATATTGGACTTGTTAATTGGGCTCAAGAGAAAGAAGGAATGGCTTGTAGCCGGGGAACGAGTATAGATGATCCAGTTCAGCTCGAGTCCAGTTTTGTAGATAGCTTGGTGAGCTTTGTTGATAATGGGCTTGGGCTTGCTGATGACAGCTATGTAGATATTGGGCTTCTGGATACTAATATGAGAGAATGTAGATGTTGTTGCTGGACCATTTACAATTGTTGGGCTTCTTATAATTAATCAAGCATGTGCAATCATCTTTAACCTGGGTAGTCTAATAAATTTAGCCAAATAATTGGCATCAAAACAAGAATAAAAACAAGACTCAATTCAGTCCACATCAAAACAAGGAAACAAAAAACCGAAGGTGTAACACCCGAGCCTCGCTATCCTGTGCCTTGAAATCTTGGTCCTGGGCCTCTTTGATCTTCGAATTCAACTCCAAAAGTGGTACTACTTCGTTCTTGTTGTTCCAACCGTCAATCCTTCGTGAATTATGATCCTTAAATTCAATTATAAAGCTACAAACAATTGTGTATGGGCCATAATATTTGAACTGGGCTGTTGGTTAAACATCAACGCGCCACGCGGCCCAAGGAAGCAGGCTCTCGCGTGGCGCCCGGACTGTTTTGCTGGCCGGTGCATTGTTTATCTTGAGTCCATTATCTGCTTATTTTTATTCATTTTTGTTGTGGGCCAATGTTCTTTCTTTTCTTTTCCATGAATATAATATTATATTATATTATAGTCCACGCTCTTGACTCGGGACTCGGGTATTCATCTCTTGATCAATTTCCTCGTTTACGCTCCGCTCCACACGAACACCTTACATGACATAAAATTTAAATAAGAAAATATAAAAAGAAAAACTTAAGACAAATCTATAAAAACATAAAATTAACAAATCTATTACTAAAAACGATTCAAGACTAATAGAACGCTATTAAATTATATTAAAAAATAAGCCGAATAAAAGAAGTGTTTTACGACACATCAGAGCCACCCTAGGTTAGGTTTATATAATGGCTGTAGTGGTGTCCTAAGCGACGGCCAACAGTAAAGTCGTGAGTAGTAGTGATAGTGGTCGTTGTGCTAATGATGTCGTCACCATTATACTTCCTCTAGCACTTGACTACTCGTTTAATATACCAAACTTTCTAATTTTATATTTCTTTGACATTTCATGCACGTTTTTTAATAACTTTTTTTAACAATTATATCGAAACCACATATCAACTTACATGGGATCCAATATCGTGCCAGACACGACATGATTAAGACACCACCTGAGAGGCTAGACATGAACACGAACACAACACGATAACTTATTGTGTCATTTTTTCAAATACGGACACAAACCTATTTATAATAGGTTAACACGATAAGACCTAAAATCTCCCTATTGATACACAGATCAAGCTAAAAATAAACTTATGTTAAAATTCATATCTATGTGAAGGACTTTTACAAAGATCTGTTTGAATACCTGGAAAAATATAGAGAGTTTGAGAGCCTAAACATGTGTGAGAACTTGGTTGACCATATTGTAAGTTTGTTTGCACACATAATACTAAATGGTTGGTTGTTAATTAAAATATGAAATATGAGATTTGTTCACAATGTGCAGTTAGGAAATGTGTTCACCTTTCATCTACTCTCGGAAATCTGAGTGGAAAGTTCTATGCAGGTGTAAGCCTCTATTTTTTGATGATTCATTGTGCGGGTAGAAAATATACCTTATGGAAATAGGTTATAACATAAGTTGGAAGAAAAAAATATATAATAGGTTATAATAACTTATTCTTTAATATATATGTGGTACATAAAGCTAAGAAAAATACCAAGTGTGTGACTTTAATTTTTATGTTTTTTTATCCTTTACCATTAATTCCTACTAATCAATAATCATTACACTGCTAGAATAGACGCACATTCGTATAAATACATGATAAGCCTGTAGAGCAACTGGAACACTATGTATTTTAGAAGTTTTATAGATTGGCTACAAAACTTTTGTATACAAACTTTTTGTACTTTGAAACTGGACCACAAAGTTTTTTTCTTATAATTATGAATAGTATAGTGTTCATTCTTAATAAAATTGACTACAAAACTTTTGTATTTGTAGTTTGGGAACAATTTATTTTAGAAATTTTTTATTTATCATATAACTTTTGTACTTGAAGAGGAAAACGTCCATGATAAGGAAAGAGAATATATCTTTGACCCGGTTAGGTTATATACAAGGTATGAAAAATGAGACAACTCATTCAATGCAATTTGATACTCAGAACATTCTCTCATTTAGCATTCTATACCTTCCTCCTCAAGAAAGATGCTTATTCTTACGCCAAAGATTGGTCACAGACACCCCCTTAGGGTCTTCGTGACGAGGCTAATGAAGGTTGTTTTGTAGGAAAGAAGACTAAGATTGCGACGGAAGCAATCCCTGAAGTACATGTCATCTGTCGGGTCCACTTTTGGAATAAATAGTAACTAATTGGAAGTTACAAATGTCTCATAGGGATAAAAGGAAGAATCTGCTCAGCGTCATTTTTTCATAAAACAACTAGTCCTATCGATTTTCTTAAACCCAGATAACTTTTATACACATCAACATCTTCTTATAAGACTTTCGCGATCCATAATTACTATCAGATCTTCACCTCTCCACGTGTCTTGTCATTCGCACTCAAAACTCATAATTATTGCTTACAAAATGATTCACTTGACGAACATGTTGTTTCCTTAGCACTTTAGGCTAAGTGTTACGCTTCACATATTTTCACTCTCACGTCAAAAAGTGATTGTCGCATCACTGTCACATACGCATGAACCCTCGCTCGTTTTTTTTTCATCTTTAGTGTGTAATTGCTTCACAAGTTTTCACTATACACCACTAACTAAAATAATAATTAAATCTAATAAAGTAAAACAAAATCAAAAGAAAAGTTTTGATCGGTAGAAAAGGTTAGGCTTGCCAATCATTCCCCTTTCATGAGCGCTATCTACATCACCCTCCTTCCATTTTCACCAGCGGTAACGTCCCAAAGCTTGTGTTTAACGTCGTCCGCTGATGCCACACATTATTCATAACAAATAGCCTTAAATAAACGTGTTTTTTTTTAAATTGAGAGGGCTTGACCCATTCTCTTTTCCGATATTAACTCATCCATTTTGAGATTTCACAAGTCACTTTACTTATTGTCTTATTCAGGGCCGGCCCAAAGGTAATTTTAATAAAGCTAGGGCTTTGGGCTCCCACTTGAATTGGGCCTCTTATTAGAAAACTAATTGTTATATTTGTATAGATATATGTTATCTGAGAATTTATGTCAAACCAATTTATGGGCGCAGTCGGAAACTCTCTTGTTTGTAAATATTATGTTAAAGGTTCGAAACATGTTGGGGTGATTTTTGTTTTGTTTTTAATTCAATTACTCGCCTATTGGTTTTAGTTTCGCTTTTTTTTCATGTTTGTTTTTTAGGTTCTTTCTTTTTTATTTTAGCCCACAAAAACACCTGTTACACATATGATTGTTGTTTTTTAAGTAAAAGCCTTGATGCTAGCCTTGTTTTCATTTTTAATATCCGACCTTGAATATAGGCACACTTTAGCTCTAATTATTAATGGTAAAATCCTCCGTCTTCGATTTCATCAAACAAGAATCTTCGTATTCGTAGTTTATTAAGTAATTTATTAAATGGAAGTGGTTTGTGAGTCACCAAATCTTAATTTTTTTTATTTAACATGTGACCTTTGGAAAGGACGTAAAGGCCTCGGATTTTTGTTCGCTTTAGGCCTCCGAAACGGTTGAGCCGGTCTTATTATATGTGAATTATATATGAATACCGTTTTCAGCCACAAAGAGGTCTCAGTGCAGCAAATTGTTGATGAAGTCAAAGTTACGAGTTTCCTATGGGTTAGAAATCGGGCAACAATGGGGGACATGACCTTGGAAGCATGACGTAGATTCGACACGGCAAAAATGGGAAAGTCCGGATAGCGTACTAGAAAATGCTACTTATTATGTTTGTTCTATTTGTTTGATTATGTTTTATTTGCTCCCAGAAAATGTATTCGGACATGTAATATTGATGATAGCACATTGCTAGTATGTTGGAATAAAGTTTTGTTGGCTGTTAAAGAAAAAAAAAAGTGAAAACCGTGATCAGCGAAGAGGTATCAATAAGTATCATCATTTTCATTAGTTAATTTCTTTATTATAGCTATAAGTTCCATCCAAAGTTTTTAACTTTTATATAATAAAACGCATTAAAGACGTGCAAATATTTTATACCTCGAGGATCTTAAATAATACGGAGTAACAAAATAATAATAATAATAAAAATTTGCCTAACCTGGGCCCACAACAGTTATGGTCCATGCGTTCACCCAATCAATACAACTAACTAAACCCTCCACACATTTCCTAAAGCCATGCTACACATCTTAAATTCCCTACCTCACAACTCATCATCACATATTATTAGTTAATAATAATAATTTATCCTAATCAAAATAAATAATAAATAATACTCATGGCGATACTAAGAAGAAGGAAGCAACCAGAACAACATCACGATAACAATGATCATGACGACGATGACAACAACAACAACAACAAGGTTAAAAAATCATTGAACAAATCAGGAAAAAGAAACAAAAACAACAACTATTCATGTATTGATAACTGTTGTTGGTTTATTGGATGCGTATGCTCTGTATGGTGGTTATTATTATTTTTATACAATGCAATGCCTGCGTCTGTTCCACAGTTTGTGACGGAGGCGATATCCGGACCGGGTCCGGATCCTCCGGGTGTGAAATGTGGTAAAGAAGGGTTGAAGGTGAAGCATCCGGTTATGTTTGTGCCTGGGATTGTGACAGGTGGACTTGAGCTATGGGAAGGACATCAGTGTATGGATGGGTTGTTTAGGAAGAGGCTTTGGGGTGGTACGTTTGGTGAAGTTTATAAGAGGTAGTATTTTGTTACTGATTGATAAATTGTGTTTGTTTGTGTTTGAATTGTTAACTGATTTATTATCTATCGTGGTTGTTATTGTTATTTGATTTATTAGTTCTTTTTACGTTTGTTTGTTTGTCGGTTATTGTCAGCACCCCACCGTAGGCAGTGGCGGATCTAGAAATGAGTTTAAGTAGTAACGTTTTTCATTTTTTTCATTTTAGTAGCAACGTTTTCCAAATTTGGTAAAAAAAAAAACAAATTTTCCACTACGCGCGCGAAGTTGAGCACCAAGTTATTAACTAGGTCCGCCCCTGAGCGTAGGTGGGGGTGGGGGTGGGGGGGGGTTACCATTTTGCGCCTCTGCCATTTGAATGGCAAGCGTTAAGGTACGTGATGTGTGGGGACCACCTTGAATGAGCTAAATCATGTTTGTTTGTGTTTGAATTGTTAACCGAGTTTATTATCTATCGTAGTTGTTATTGTTATTGCTATTTGATTTACTGTTTCTTTCTACGTTTGTTTTTCGGTTATTGTTCTGTTTCTGGTTTTAAGATTATGATAGTGATAGTTATTAATGCTTTATCGTTACTCGTTAGGCTGGTGGGTGTGAGTTAGTGCCACCTGCCAGGCTGCCACTTCAGCTGATAGCGCCCCTTGTCAGGCGTCAGCACCCCATCATAGGCAAAGGGGGTGCTATTGTTGCCTCTTCCATTTGAATGGTGCGTTAAGGTACGTGATGTGTGGGGACCACCTTGAACGAAACAGTCATATGTTTTTTTTTTTTAAACTTAGCTAAACCACCCCACAAAGGAGGCGCCATAGTTGCTATTCTTTTCATTTGGGGGAGGGGGGGGGGGGTTTGCCATTGTTACCTCTGCCATTTGAATGGCGAGCCTCGTGATTTGTGGGGAGTGGGGAGGACCTTGAATGAGCTAGTCAGATGTTTTTTTTTTTTTTCGTTTCTTTAACTTAACTAAACCACCTTACCATAGACAAAGGAGGGGGCCATTCATACCCATTGCCTAGGTGGCAACTTATGTGGACCAATGAGGAACCTTATTATTAGTTGGTTAGCTATATTATTATTATTATTATTATTATTATTATTATTATTATTATTATTATTATTATTACTATTCTTTTCATTGTAATCTTTCTACACAAAGAGATCTAGTTTTCAGCTATTTGGTGGATACAAAATATTACTCATCAATAGTGTTTTGTTCTTTGTTTTAATACTTGCAAATTGATTTACTGACTTGAGAATCTTGATTGATTGCTTTCCTATGGGACTTGATCTGCAGTGTTGAAAGCTATATTTGATACAAAGGTGTATCTATCTTCTGTAAAATAGTTAAATCTTTGCCCAAATACAAGTGTGTAGGTTTCTAGACAATGGACACAGTCCTCAGTCATATTGCAGGGTTTGTAGGCTGTTGCTACTTCCCTTATGGGGGTTGAGTCGAGTCGTGTCAACTGCATATAGCTCTTCCTTAACTTGAGATGGAGCTGCAACATGACGGAAGCCCGTTAGAAGGGGTCTAAGGCTGTAGCCTCAGGAGCACCCTCCAATGGTCTAGTCGTGTATACGTATGCAAGTAATGTATGGCCATGTATAAAAGACAAGAGTCTATGGAGGGGGTATAGAGCTACAGTAAGAAGTAAAGTAGTAGTAGGAGAGAGAGCCAGGAGAGAAGTCATTGAAATAGCAGGGTTAGGCCTCGTATAGGAGAGAATGCGGGCTAGATTTAGGCCCGAGCCTGATCTGCACATACGTCATTATAGGGCTTTGGTCCCCACTGCATGCATATTAACAGTTTGTCTTTGAATTGCTTCTTGGTCTACAGTTTGTATATTTGTTCTCTGCATAATTTACGAGTTTAAATTCTGTCCGTTTTTTTTTTCTTTCTTTTTTTGATATATGATTCCATGTCTTATAGCCTTAATAGGAGTTCTATGTGTTTTTATAATCATGTGTGATGTGAATGGCTATGGATATTTTGTAGGCCTTCATGCTGGTTACAACACATGTCGCTAGACAACAAAACTGGGATGGATCCACCAGGTATACGGGTCAGACCCGTCAGTGGACTTGTGGCTGCGGATTACTTTGCTCCAGGGTATTTTGTATGGGCTGTTTTGATTGCTAACTTGGCCCATGTTGGGTATGAAGAGAAGAATATGTATATGGCCGCCTATGATTGGAGACTCTCCTTTCAAAACACAGAGGTAGGTTTGGTTCTTGTTTAACCTCACTTTAGAGGTGGCAATATGGGTGGGTCAGGTAACTGGTTAAAATGTTTTGAGTCAACGTGTGTCATTGTTTAGTGCATATAAAAGGGGATGATTAAAGATTTATAATCAATAGTTAATGCGTTAATCATGATTATAAAAATAATTTTACTAGGATAATAATCCAAATCTTTGAAAAAAATCAGAAGGTTATATACTTTTATAAATTAAAAGTGGACTTTGAGCGACTTTCAGTTTGTTAGACCTCATTCTGATCTGTAGTAAACGGGTCTGTGATTATTACTTTAATAATTGTTGCTTCTGATATAAACAAAAACATCACCATGTATCGCGTGCAGGTAAGAGACCAAACATTAAGCCGGATAAAGAGCAATATAGAACTGATGGTTGCTACAAATGGTGGCAAAAAGGCTGTTATTATCCCACATTCAATGGGTGTTATCTACTTTCTGCATTTCATGAAATGGGTTGAAGCACCGGCTCCAATGGGTGGTGGAGGCGGTCCAGATTGGTGTGCTAAACACATCAAGGCTGTGATGAATATTGGTGGACCATTTTTAGGCGTCCCAAAAGCTGTAGCCGGGCTTTTCTCTGCCGAGGCCAAAGATATTGCATCAGTCAGGTTTATACATAAATTATAGTTTGTGCATGGTGTGTAAACGAGCTGTGGTCGAGCTCGACTCTCTTAAAAACTTAGAGAGCTTGACCTCAAGCTTGGCTCGTTTTGAGCATTATTTAACAAACTCGAGCTCAGGTTGTAACTTGTTTTACAAGCTTGGGCTCACTTCATCTAATAAATACAAACATACATACGATAATATAATATTTGTATAATAGTATTCATAAGCTCATTTAGGTTCACGAGCCTGATCAAGCCCAAATTTTGAAGCTTGGTCCATGTGTTAAGCTCAATAGACCCTTAGTACATTAGCATCACTGCATCAGACATCAATTAAAAAACCATGTGAATGTGCATATGTATGCTATATAAACAATTATCATTGGCCATACTATTTAAACACTTATCATAAGTCATACTATATAAACATTTTGCAGGGCCCTTGCACCCGGTGTCTTGGACTCAGATTTATTTCAGATTCAAACGCTACAGCATGTAATGAAAATGAGCCGCACTTGGGATTCAACTATGTCCATGATACCGAAAGGTGGGGACACAATTTGGGGTGGCCTTGATTGGTCACCGGAAGAAGGGTATCGTCCACGTAAGAGAAAACATGTAAAAAACGACACTGAAATTTCCACCCAAAATGAGTCAGCAAGTGAAGAATGTGCAGCGACACATGTAAATTATGGAAGGATGGTATCATTTGGGAAAGATGTAGCAGAAGCACCATCTTCAGATATAGAGAGGATAGAATTTAGAGTAAGTCTTTGATGCCATTTTATTAAAAAAAAAATAACATTTTTGTAATTATATAAACTTTTTATTTATATATAACATGCACTGATAATTTATAAAAGAAAAAAGTAAGGAATAAAATTATTGTTTTGGATCAGCCCGACCCGTTTGACCCGTTCATGTTGCTAAATCTAATATGCATAGATGGGATCTATGAAATGAAAGTGATCACTTACTGACTTACATATATAAATGAACTAAAGTAATTCTTGATGTTTAGGGTGCTGTGAAGGGTAACAATGTTGCAAACAATACATGTCGGGCCGTATGGACAGAATATCATGATATGGGATTTGGTGGGATTAATGCTGTTGCAGAGTACAAGGCTTATACAGCTGGCGACATTGTGGATTTATTCGAGTTTGTTGCTCCAAAAATGATGGAACGGGGCAGTGCTCATTTTTCATATGGAATTGCTGAGAATTTGGATGATCCGAAATATACGCACTACAAATATTGGTCCAACCCATTGGAGACAAAGTAAGAATCTTTGCCTATTAGTCATTGTAGGTTTTCTCGTTTTATTTATTTGACGTGTTACGGGGTGAAATTGCACATCTACACAACATTGTTAGCCTTGATTGTTGGTCCAAGAAGATACATGTTAGCAATTTCAACACATTTTGCTTATAGATTAGTTGATTTGAGTTATTTTTCTAACGGGTCAAATGGATAAAATGAAAGATTAGCTAAAAGGAAAACGGGAAATAGGTTGAATGGGCCGAAATTCGCCTAACGTGTATATTCTATGCATACGGCCTTATAAATTTCTTCACTAAAATTGGATTATCATTGAAATATTATCTTTTTTTATTTTATTTTTAAATTTTAACACACCAGTAATCAAGACAGAGTGTTCTGGGCCATACTATGACCCAAACCCGTTACCCAACCCGTCCATTTGCCACCTCAAGTCCGATATAATTCTCTCATCTTATCACTATTTGTCATCAATAAGGAATATTTGATCTATTTGCCAGATAGTCAAAACACTTTATAATTTTATTTAAACCATATGTAGATTAATGCTCAGTTTTTTTTCAAGAATTAACGCGTTAACTTATATTGTTCCTTTTCATTGTCAGGTTACCAAACGCACCTGAAATGGAGATCTATTCAATGTATGGAGTTGGCATCCCAACCGAACGAGCATATGTTTATAAACTCACACCTGCAGCAGAATGCTACATACCATTCCAAATTGACGCATCAGCAAAGGATAAAAATGAGGACGGATGTTTAAAAGATGGAGTTTATACAGTAGACGGTGATGAAACAGTACCAGCATTAAGTGCAGGATTCATGTGTGCAAAAGGGTGGCGTGGAAAAACCCGATTCAATCCTTCAGGAATCAAAACATATATCAGGGAATATGACCACAACCCTCCATCTAACTTTCTTGAGGGCCGAGGCACGCTAAGTGGCGCCCATGTGGACATAATGGGCAATTTCCAGTTGATTGAAGATGTTATAAGAGTTGCAGCCGGAGCCACGGGTGAAGAGCTGGGAGGTGATCAGGTGTACACGGGCATATTCGAGTGGTCCGAGAAAATCAATATAAACTTATGAAATCTGGCTTGATTCTTATACAAACAAGACTGAAGATATAAATTTTTAAGTATGAGGGATAAGAATATAGGATTGTCCCTGTGTACATTACTAAATATTTGTCTAGAAATCTGCATTGTGGGTTGATTTGTTTGTAATTTGTAGGATGCTGCTTTCTTAAACAGCCATAAAGATGTTATCTGTTGTTTTCTTGATATCATTAAACAGTTCTAGGAAGGATTAAAGATTTAGTTGTGGCATTTTTTTACATCTTTTGATATTATTATTGCTAGCTCATTGTATATAGTCATGAAATATGAGATTTTATAGTCTATATGTTTTCTTTTCTCATGTATTAATAAAAAAGCATTTATGTTTGCCTATCATAAATACTTTTCAACTAGCTACTCATAACACAATAAACAACTATTCACTATTCACATGCATACTTTTGTATTATGTTTCAACTAGGTTTGCTTCCCCGCGCTTCGCGGCGGGAGTTTGATCATTTTCGTCCGTGTCATACGACGTGACTTTTTGGTCGTTACTGACTCAACTTATTGTAAACCACTGAAACAAATAGGGATACCCGTTGTGATGATAAAAATACCCTAAACTCGAAAGACATAAAATTCATTCAAGTATCACTTTGTTTTTTTACCGGCATTCGGTATAACGGTGTAAGGACTGAAAGCCAATTACCATGTTATAAAAATAATTATATTTTGGTTTGGCGGTCCTTGTTTTGAGAAGCGCCTATTTTATTGAAGTTAACCTTTCGAGTACATAATTTTTTGAAATAAAAATGTAAATTAAATTAACATTAACATTAATTAGCAACGTATGAATTATTATTATTAGCAATTAGCAATGTATATTTCACTAAAGATGTTGCCACTAATGCCACTACGTATTAAAAAAAAGTTAATTTATTGATAATGAAAACATAGTGGCAATGAATCTAATAGAGTTAAAAAAAACATCAAAATAAGAGAAAACAAAAAAGGCCTTAAGATGCTAAAATAACGAAATTGACCCTAACTATTCATCTCAAGTTTTGAATTATACATATATAATAATAGAGAAAACCCCCTCCATCATATTTCTTGATACTTGAACATCCTTTGTTTTGGAATAGAACTTGATGCATGATTTTAGGGTTTTCACCCATATTAAATGTTACATGAATCAAATTTGAATATGTGATTCGCATATCCCTAATTTTTTTTCATCTACCAGAGTAAATGTTACGTGAATCAGATTCGAGTATCTGCTTTTTACTCGCCATGGCCGCACATACGTAGAGAACAAGGTAAGGCAAGGGCCTAGTGCCCCAAAAAATAGGGAGCCCAACTGGACAAAGGGCTTGTTTGGGCTACAGACATACATTGATATTATACATAGGTTTAGGCATTAAGATTATGTAGAGCGAATAACTAAGCGAAATAATTGCAAGCGTAAACTTTGGAAAGAGAAATCATCCAATGGAAGATGGCATTTCATTCTTGGTTCTTTTGATTATGCAGAATGATTTTTGGAAGAAAATAATCATAAACCATGTAATTTGTTGCCATTTTTAATTCTTTTACACAACAAATATTACAAACAACCATGTCACTAAACGATTTGCATCAAATGAAGCCAAAAAATAATGAGGGTTTATATTAAAAAGTAAACGATTACCATCTACAAACTTTTTAGTTTATTATTACCGGCTTCAAGCAAGGGTAAATGATGAGGGTTTATATTAAAAAGTTTCAAAAAGGGGTCCCAATTTTTTGATACGCTTAGGGCCTCCGAAAACGTTAGGCCAACTCTAGTACTAGCTTACCTCATGGTTTGTGTATAACTAAAAATCGATATGCCAGTAAAAGTATACACTCGTCCTTCTCGCATGTCTCATGACAATACATGTGAAATATATAGTGGTTTGCTAAAAAAAAAACTAGTGATGAACTTAAGAAATCTCAAGGATAATGTGCTCGATCTGTTTGAATGTGAGCATACATCTGTTAGGGAAATCATATACAAGATTGACTCTTGGGTTGGAGGACTTGCTTCCATATTATTAATTAGTAGGTATCTGACTTTCAAGTACAAGGGCTTGCTTTCATAACAAGAATTTAGGAACCATACACCCCTTAATTAGGAATCATACACCCTCGCCTACATTACGCATCAATAGGAGGCTGCCACCACATACCCCAGAATGTAATGTCCCACCCAGAAGCCTTCATAATATTGATTAGGAAGTATAGGATTATCGGATCACAAGGACATACTTGTTCCAATGATTTATCTGCCAGTGAGATTCATATGTATTGAAATACATTGTGTTAAAGTTTGTGCAAAGTTGACTTGGTAGGTTGACTCATCTCATTATTGCACATGAATATATGTTGTGATGAGTTTGAACCATATGATATCTTAAATGCATGTAGAATAAATCACTAAATTGCTTGATGAATACTTGGAGTATTTTTTTTTAATAGTGTACACATGTTTCATTTAATTCTACTTTTAAATCTATATATTTGTCACAGGATTCGAACCATCAACCTTATGGGGTTAAACACTACACTTTTCTAAAACACCTTGATAACGCTGAGTTACAGGCACTTTGATACTTGGAACCATTTGAAATGAAAATTTGGAACTTTTATTAAAAAATATAAATAGAATTTGGAAATATGTTATTAAGTATAACTCTAGGGATTCATTTATATTTGTTAGTGTTTTGTTGTGTGTACTTCCAGGTAATACATCGAAAGAAGATAAAAAAATGTGTGATGAACCTTCACAATAGATTGAAAGGGACTTGATGCTTTTATCAAGTAATGTCTATTCGTACTTACTCGCCACTTATGTGATTGATAACTTATGTCGTAAACTAAACTAAGCTCTTGAAAACACTTATGCAATTGTGTAGAGAAATAGAAAGATTTGGGACCATTCTATGAATATAATATCATAAACTGAACATGTTATAAAGCATGTTTACGAAAATGTGGATGTTGCATTTTGGGTTGGGATAGTGTGGTTGGAGAAGAAAAATAACTGAATAAAGGCATACAAAACTCTCCTTATTCATGTACACACTTACAAATAACTAGTTTCTCATTCTGATGCAGTTTCGGACGGAAGCGCATCAAATGGCTCAAGAACAATTAGCTAACAAAGACATGAAATTGAACCAAAGGTTCCAAGAACACAGTTCTTTATATATAATAATCAACCAAAAACTAAATAAAACAATAAACCCTAGGTCTCCTTTTATAGGTGGAGAATCATTGTTTAAATAGGAAACTAAATAAAAGATAAAGAAATTCAAATAATAGATAAATATAGTCTTCAATTCAAACTAGGAGATAATCCTGCATCACATTCGGGTACAAACTAGCCTAAACAACCGGTCATCATCGTCACAAACCATCCTAAACCACATGATTATTGATGTTGCTTCCTAGATCGCATAACAACACTCTATTAGAATCTCATTCTCTTTCCTCTATCCAGTCAATTTGATCACCCCATTTGTGCCGCTTGATCCAATGTTTGCCTGCCGTAGACCACCACAATCACCCCACCAAAGTAATGGGCCGAGAGAAGGGACACAATTGTGATCGGTTTCCATAAACTAGATAGTGGTAGGGTTGTTCAAATAGCTTGTAGCTCGAAGTTCCCTCATGAAAAAAAAACTCACTTGAAATTATAACACCCTTAAACTCATATGTTACAGTAAAGTTGTGACATTGATACAATATGATACTGTTGAGAGTGATAGTATGTCGTATGTCTCTTTTGTGCTACGTGATGCTAGTGAGTGTTTTCTTTTGTTTTGTTTTTTGTGGTTGTTTAATTAATAATTACTGTATACAAGATTCATCATGCCTAATGATTTTGCGAAACAAATACCAAAGTGGTAGTGCTCTAGCAACACTCAATAACTTTATTTAGGAAAGGTCGCCGGTTAAGTTCTTGTTCGTGAGTGACAAAATGTCATGCGAGAACCAGATGTTTTACAAAGTGGGCCTTTGGCGTTAGATTTTCTCTGAAATAAACGACGGATAAAGTCACCAGCACTCTCTGCGATCGTGAAAAATCGCATGTATAAATATATCAATGGTTTTTAAAACCAGACCGTGTTCTGGGTCCTGGGCCGGTCCAAGTCGGATGGTTGGACCGCTATGCAAGCGAACCGGTGTTGGACCGTTGAACCGGCCGGTCAGACCGGGAATCGTACGGTTGAACCGGTTTTTTTTTTGGTTTTTTTGGATTTCAATACATTTTTGGGCCGGTTGGACTGCCGGGGGCTCCGGTTTAACATCTAGTCCGGTTCTGAAAACATTGAATACTTTGACTAAAATTACAAATATATAGACTAAAATATCTTAAAAAAAAAGTTGATTAACATTGTAAAAAAATATCTTTGAGTTATGTATAAATAAATAAGTTTATACATACGGTAACCTAACCTAAAGCCTCTGGGTTCGTAAATTTGGGGAAAAAAGCGATCACACACGTTATCGGTGCCCTTGACGACCAATTTCAACACTATTTCTCTTCTAATCATCGTTTTTCACATCTCAATTTCTTGCCCTTATATTCAGGTACGATTTAATCCACACATACTAGAGTAATCCTTTTTTTTCTTTTCCTAATGATGAATTGTGTATTGATAAATTTTAATAAATTGTAATGGATCGATTACATGCAACATGATGCCAATAGTTTAGGTTAGGGCTTTAGGCTTCTTTTTATATTAGAAATTAGAAATTATGTTTAAATTCTGGCTCTAATTAGGTCAGTATGGTTTTGTAAGATTTGAGAACTTAAAGAAGGTTACCTGTTGAAGTTATGCTGTTTCAGCGTTGAATTCGTATTATAAAAATATTGACGGGTGAATTTCGTAACGATGTTGTTGCGTAGTTGAGGGGAGAGCTTTGAGTGAAACATGCATACTGCACAAGTGCATAGTAGATGCTTTTTATTATAGTTTATGTTGTTTTGCTATCTTTGGTTTGAGGTTTTTGTTGTTACCGACGTTTTGATGTCGGTCATAAATAAAAGTAGTATGCAGATTGTACCATAGTTGTCCAAGCGCCTAGGCGCACTCAAGGCGCATAGGCCGAGCCTGGAGCCTAGGCGCAAGGCGCATAAAAAACGAGAGCTTTTTATTATTAGGCGCATAGTATAAAATACATTTTTTAGGGATTTTAGAGATGTTTTAGGCTTGTTTAGGGCTATATTAGGATGTTTTAGGGTTGTTTAGGACTTGTTCATAACTCATTTAGGATGTTTTAGAGGTTTAGGCAATTTTTAGCCTGAATTTGGCCGGAAATCAGCCTGTAAAAAGCCCCGATAGTGCGCCTCAGTGCCTAGGCGCGCGCCTCATAGGGCGCAGCGCACTTGGTGCGCCTGGTTGCGCCTTGCGCCTAGGCGCGCTTTTGACAAATATGGATTGTACTATTTAACTTATGCTGGAATGGATGGTGTTTATGTAGATAGGTGCAAACTTAGGTCTTTGTATGAAAGATAGTTTTGTCAAATGCAGTTGTATGATGTTGATTAAGGTATAATGTGTTTAAGCTACCCTTTAAATGTATGCAAAAGGATGTATGAATGTATAATACCCTTGACAATTTGAGCTTTATGGGTGACAGATTTGGGAGGAGAGAAAGGATAGGGGTTCTGAACAAAGAAATACGATTACTAGGATCTTTTGATTATTCCGTCTGAGATAGTAAAAGGCTGAGAGTCTTTCACTTAAAGGTGATAATTCAACAGAATAAAAAAAAACCAACATTAGTGATTTTGAAGGATGTAGAAATTTTGTTTATGGGCCTGCATAAATAAATGATAATTGATACTAGCGAAATTCCAATTAAAATATATGTCTCATCATCGAATATGACTAGGGTGTCATGAAAACAAATCTTAAACATCAAGGTATGTTGCAAGAACATGAAATATGTTGTGTAACTTGGACCACAATTATCGTTAATATATGAAAACAAACCTTAATTGTCTCATCGCCAAGTATGACTTGGTCCACTTGGATTGTATGACAGTGATGTGTAACAATGGACCACGTAAAGGGTACATGTAGTACACTGAGATGTGAGATTTGATTTTTCCCTAAGGAAATGGAACACAATATCAAGTTCATCCTCATTGTTTACAATAAGAAAGCAAACTGATGCTCTTATTGGATTTCACAGCTGTACATACAATTTGGTATGCTATCAATTAAAACAAATAGAAACTCGCCATCAAGGTCCTTGATATTTGTAAATACAGATCACAATCACATTTTTTAAGGTTTCGGTTACAAAATCGCCCCTGGCACCTTTTAGCACATCTTTTATGACTTTTTTTTTGGCAGATATATTACAGTTCTGTTCAGGAATGAACCCACAACAAGTTGCGCAATCCAGATCATCTGCAAATGGATTTACTCGTAAAAGAGGTGAAAATGAAATGGGGACTAGAATGGAAAATAAGTTCCATTCTGGAAAATCAAATACCGGCAGAATGACAACGGCAGGTATAACTTTTTCTACAAAATTGTCTTGTGATATTATAACACCATCATTTTAATTTCAGTTTTTTTCTCAGGTTTAGAAACTGAAAACAAAGGGGGAGTTGAAAGCCCGTCACGTCATCGACTAGTTTATACAACAACATGCCTCATTGGGCACCAGGTGGAGGTCCAGGTCACCGATGGTTCTGTGTTTACTGGAATATTTCATGCCACAAATGCTGAGAAAGATTTTGGTACCTCCTTTAGCAACTTTATTAAATAATGCATAGTTGATTTTCTGAGTACACTGTTGATTGCTATTTTGCAGGAATAATCTTGAACATGGCTCATGTAATAAAGGATGGTTCATCTCGTGGACAAAAAAACAGTTTAGATGCTGTGCAAAAGCCTCCTTCTAAAATGTTAATAATACCTGCAAAAGAACTTGTGCAGATTGTAGCTAAGGTTGCTTTTATATTCAGTTATCTTTTAAGAATTTATAATCTTACAGCTCTCTCTCTCTCTCTCTCTGTAGAGTTTTAGGGATAACTTAAAGTCAAGTATTTAGGATGTTTTTGTAGGTTTACCTATATATACTGATGAAAGTGCATTTTCCCTTTTTTTTCCTGGTGTCAGAGTGTATCGATGACTAGGGATGGGTTGATGAATGAACTTGAGCATGATCCACTGCATGACATTATGATAGACTCTAATATTTCTCACACCCGGCATGTTGACTTGGAACGAGAGTTGAAACCATGGGTCCCAGATGATGATAATCCAAAGTGCCCTGAGCTAGACAATACATTTGATAATCACTGGCACAGGTTCTAGATTCTTATCTTCTAAATATCGGCCCATTTACTTATGAATTGTTCGATTTGGGTTGCCTTTAATCTCAAACGGGCTAATTGGGTCGAATTAATATTTAGGTATAAGGATAACAGATCAAATTTAAAATGCCGGAAACCACCCTAAGTCTACTTTCAATACATAAAGCCCCTCAATTTTGTATTCAAAGATTTGTATTATTATTGTAAAAGTATTGTTTTTGTAATCATAAATAGTGCACTAGTCATGTATATTCGACTATAGAAGGATGGACAAAAGGAGTTTGCAGCCTATCCTTAAAGGCTTAAACCGCTTAAACCTTGAATCCTTTGAATCCTTGCTATCGGTCACCCACTCACCCCTCTAATAACGATTGATAGTCTCCTGTTTTCTTCTTACATGATTGCCTTCACTAAGGTTTCCTCTCAATATGAAAATGAGATCTGAAAGATGAGGATCAGCATAATCAGTTTGATAATTATAAAACATTAGCTGATATGCTAGATCATTTTATATGTTGTGAATTTCTTAAATCCTTTCTCTCCTTCGGTTTACTGACATGGCTTGCAACTTATTAGGGGTTGGGATCAATTTGAAGCAAATGCAGCATTATTTGGAGTTAAAAGTACCTTTAATGAAGAACTCTACACAACAAAGCTTGATAGAGGCCCTCAAATGAGAGAGTTAGAAAAGGAAGCCTTAAGATTAGCTAGAGAAATTGAGGGTGAGGATACCCAAGATCTTCATTTAGCAGAAGTAAGTTTTTGTGTTTTCATACTAATTCCCAGTAAATTTACTGTTTGCCTTTAATTAATTTTGTAAATTCTTAAACCCTTTACTTTTTCTTTGTAATTAGGAAAGAGGCATCCACTTTCATGACAAGTTTGATCTCGATGAAGAAACTAAATATTCATCTGTTTCTCGCGTGGTTGATGATAGTGGTTATGCCGAAGATGAAGACACATTGGATTCACAAAACGATGAAACTTTTGGAGATGTTTCTGATTCCATTTTGAGCAGCGGATCTCAGTTACCATCAACTCTGTCATCATTGGTATATATGGATTTTTTTTCAACTTTTGTCGTATATAGTTTTTGTCAAGTTATGAATTTGTTTATACTATATAGACAAAAAATGCAGTAGCTAACCTTGTATCTTTCGATCCATTAAATCATTAAGTACACGCATGCATATTTCATGCCTTATTTTCTTTAATTTTTTTGGGTTTTTTTTGCTGAGCTTTAGTTTTTGTGCTATATGATTTGTCAGCATTCCGTGTTATGCAGGTTGAGACTCAATCCTCTCCTGTGAGTACTAGCAACAACTTCCATCCATCTGATACTCTAGATGTCCAAAGCATGTATGTATATATATTGGGTTTTTTTTTTTCTTTCAACTTGTGGTGTTTTATCATTTATGTACAATCAACTGGTAAGGTTTGTTTTAAAACGCCTTTGTTTGTACAGTATTGAAGACAATCAGACTAATCAACAGCGTGTGGGAAGTAATTACACTAAAGATGATACAAAGAAGCACATGGTAAATTTTGTGTTTTTACCTTTTACTACTGGTTATGCTATTATGATTTTTAATTATTTCTTGACTGTTCATTTTATGTTTGATTAATGCAGTTGCATGAGCAAAGCCAGGCTTCAAAATCGAAGGGTTAGTATTTTTATACTTATGGCATGATTATCTTTATTGTTTATATTAATGACAGCAGGCTGTTTGTTTCTTTAGCATGTTATTCCTGTCATTGGAATTTTGTAGATATGGCCAGTGATAGATTGACATTGTTGGAAGTTTTGATATCTTAAATATTAGACAAGTTATAGATACTTATGTATATGATTTATATTAGAGGGTATTAGAGTGTATTTATGTACTCTATTTATATCTTGTATATCTTATTCACAAAGATAATACAATACAATCTTTCATTGATTATCTTTAAAAGTCTTGGCCACATTTATTTATTTGAACTTTTTATGTTTTAACTTACATACATCCTATTTTGAGATTTATGGTTTCTTTGTTGTATATATTTATGAACTGTTAGTACTTAAGTAGGAAAATGTTACCCATGACATGGTGGTCTTGTGGTATGGTGTTTGCTCCTCCACAAATGTGGTAGCGGGTTCAAATCCTTGCACATGCAAGGTTAGCTGGATTTTAAGTGGAAAAATTAGGAAATGTTATATGCATCTATGTACCACAAAGTCACAACACACAAAAATTGGTCTTATCTACTTGCTTATCATTGAGAGTTCTCTTATGTATAGATGTTTCTGCACATCCAAATAAGGAAAGCGCTGATAAAAGACTTTCAGCAACTGCTACTGCACATGCATCATCCGAAGAAAAGGCGAATTCTAGTGAAGTATCATCCACATCAGAGTCTGGAAATGCCGCCCCTGCTGCAGGTGGGGCTGGATTATCACCTAGCTCATCAATGGGCTCTTTGACTTCAGAAAAGTCAACATTGAATCCTCATGCAAAGGTTAATATTCCATATCTGGTTGTTGTAGCTCTACTGCAGGGCCAATACTCTCCTCATGCCATTAAGTATAAAGGGCAATTTCATTTATATTGTATTTACACATTCCAGAGTAAATATAATAAAATCAGTAAATGATTTTATTTTAGCAACCATGGAATTGTCGATACAATTTTCTTAGTGTTTTGGTAAGGTCCAGTATGATATCATGAAGTCTAGAAGGATATGCATGATGAATCTTTAAATGTTTTAACATGATGTATTTAAACTAATTCAACAAATAGGAATCATAACACTGATAGTATCGTATGATATAACTGATTTTGACTTTCTGTTTATCGTTATATATCCAGGAATTTAGATTTAACCCAAACGCCAAGAGTTTTGTTCCGTCATCAGCACCATTAAGGGCTGCATCTCCTGTACCTGATGGCTCCTTTTACTACCCAACTAATGTAGGCCCGGTACCGCATATGCATGGCATGCCTGTTGGCGTTGGAGTAAGTTTTTAGTAATATTTACAAACTTACAATGGAATTATTAGGTCTGTTGCAACCAATTGAAGTGTTTTTAATTTTGTATGTGTATTTACCCTTGTAGATGGGACCCGCATTTCCCCCGCACCAGCCCGTTATTTTTGGTCCACAAGGAACACCTATGCAACCCCCACAGACATATTATCAAGCGAATGGTCCACAGGTATGTTGGTGGTTCCACACTTCCACCCACTCTTTTTTTATTTTATCGGAGTGTTTTCTCAAATTTAATCTAACATGGTTAAAATGGTAATTTTATTGCAGTATGGGCAACAGATGCATTTTGGTCAACCCGGACAGGTGGTATACATGCCAACTTATCCTCCGGTAAGTAAGAATTAACTTATTATTTGTCTATCCGTTTGAATATAGGTCAATTACGTCACAAAGCTAAAGGTTTTCATGTCAAATTGTAAAAAAATAAATGCTGGAAAGTAATATCAAATATATCATAGTATAATCAATCATACACATCGCCAAAATAAAGTGAAAAGTTATGCTCCAAAAGCAAGAATCTAATACAAAACGGTACCAACCTTCTAAAAGTCCTTACCCTTTAAATATGTGTCTCTACGAACTCCTTTCAAGTATATTCATTGAAAATACTTAAAAGAAAATTATTTACACATCTTCTTAAAGACAATTGTGTGACCATTATACCTTTCTCTATATCCTTACAATCCAAATTCTTGTATCCTAATGCAAGTTTTAAGGAAAGAGTGTATTTTTTTTTTAAATGGGTATATTCGATGTTATGATTTTTTGTTGGGTAAATATGATATTATATCAAGTTTTGAGGGAATATTTTAGTAACATATAGACAAACTATTATACATATGAAATATACCATATTTCATCTCATACAGGAAATGCCGTATAAAGGACGAGACTTTTAGGTTGGTCAAAACATCGTTGACAGTCATCAGATTTTGTTACGCTGGTGAATAGTTGGACAAGTGTTTGATGAAAGGAATCCAGCAGAACGATGAACAGCTCTTGGGACATGATTTCCACAGCACAATCTTAACTTTTTTTTTTTCGGGGTGATGTTTGCTATTTAGATTGTGTTATTTGAACCACATAAAAAGATGCCTTTCACTGCTCTTGTTTGCTAATTTTAGGATCGTTTTTTTTTTTCTTTCGTTGTAAATTGGATTTCGTTTGTAGGTTATTTGAAGCGGTTACTTTATAGATTAATTTTAATACATAAATCAATTTTAAATCGAGCACCATAAGAACCGTTTTAACACTTGTATATTTGACTATAATTGTGATATAAAAGGTATTACATATAAGTGTATCATGCGGTTTTCATGGTATTTGGACGTGTTTAGCAACACTGATTCAAAATGGCTAGCTAGTGACAAGGATCGAATTGTTAGCTACATTTTAATGCTTTTTCTTGAGGATAGTTTTAAAACAGAGTTCTCAGACAGCCAAAGATCTGAGAATGTCCAATGATGCTTTGACCTTTCAGTTTGTTGGCTGCAAATTTGCTAGACAAAATAACATACAACGTTGGTCACACTTAGTGCTCTTAAATTCCCATAAGTTAGGATCCCTAGTTGAATTTATGATCTGAATTGTCGGTTGTTTCTTGCTACATGATTATAGAATGATGTTTGTGTGATTTTACTTTTGGTTGTTAATTGTTAATGAGCAATGTCATACCAAAATGTTTGACGTTGCCAAAGATGTTTTATTGCAATAATTCTCATATTTTTTTGGTGACCATTTGCCATAAAACTTACGTTTACGGGTCAAAACGTGTTATGTAAAGAGTTTTGTATGTGTCGTGACATCTATATATAAACTAAGAGTCTAAGACCAAATCTACTCATATTTATAAAGTTGTATAAACTCAAGTGTTCTAGGATTAATACACCCATCTGGGTCATACTTACATCAGCAATCAGATTCAAACACCCATGGGCCCTACCATAACACCAATTCTTTTTGTGTGATTGAAAGCTCATCCTTAGGAATATGCACTAACTTTTAAATTTCTTTTTTTGATGTTTAATTTTCTTTTCGGCTTTCGCTTTAATTTTTCAATCTCTTTTTAATTTCCTTTTTATGTTTTAATTTCTATATATTTAACCACATTCTTTCTAAAACAATATATAAGAAACCGTGTTCTTGATTAATGACTTTGAAATAAAATCACTTTGCAAAAATTATATTATTCACTTTATATTAGAAATTTAGATATCATGTATTAGTGATTATATTTTTTTTTTATCAGTCGCTCACAAATTTGAAATGGTGGGGTAATTTTTAAAAAATATAGCAGTTAAATGAATATAAAGGGGGACGGGGCGTCATCCGAATTGGTCACGGGTACTCACTACCAGCATAGTAACACCGTCGCCACCCATGCTGGTAGTGGTCTCGTGAACCGTTTTGCTGGTTGTATCTACCGTGCTGGTAACCGTTATTTATTTATTTTTTACTTAAGTAAATACTATTTTTTTATTTTAATCGTTTGTTTTTTAATATTATTTATTATTTTAACCGTTTATTTTATTGTTTTAACAGTTTGTTTTAAACCTAATTAAATAAAAAAAACATTAAAGAGGAACATGAAAAACTCTATTTTATTCCATTGAGTTTGTATTGGATGTCAAATTTATATATACAAACTTATAAAGGCTACAAAATATTTATTTTGAGATGAAAAATTGTAACAAAGATAATTGTCACGCAAATGGATTTTATTTTCTTTATTTTTATATTTAAATAGATATATAAATATAGACCTGTTTCTGCCACAACATACATAAACAAAAACTAATAGAAATTAAAAAGTGTTTAAAAGTAATTAAACGTGGACACTTCTGTAAAAATTGTTGAGGTTGATTGTTATATATATAATATATTATTTTGTTGATGCTTTTTTTTTTGTAAATGGGTTTTGTCTCTTTGTACTTTTTGGAGCTTTTTATAGAGGGTGTATATCTCATAAAGTAAAGGGGTATATTTCTACGTTCCCTAAATTTAAAACGGATTGAAAAATAAAGTTGTGTATGATAACTAAATATCAGTGTCACGGTCCATAACTAGGTGGAGTTCAAGTTGTATGGACTACTAATTGGGGCTTTTCATGATATTCAACGTTTAAACCGTTGTTATTTGCATTATATTTACTAGGTTAGAGCCCCGCGTTTACACGCGGTACATGTCCATGTCAAATGAAAAAAATTCTATAAGATCGTAGTATGCAAATTTTATTTATTGAAAGTTACGTAATACAATTCGTATGAATTTTGGTTGATTGTAAATTATCATAAAAAAGTTTAATGTTACCCGATAACAGATATATGAATCAACAAATGTTTGATTAGACGTGATTAAAAAACAAATAATGAAATGAATAAACATATATTTATTGTAACGGCATGCAAATAAAGATTAAATTCAAAGTAAATAAATGTAGTTTAACAAATCATACAACCAAAAAATTATAAAAAAATGATTTATGCAAAATATGATCGCATACTTATTCACAAACTTCAAAATATTCTTTTATAGACAACATTTGTTATTTATTATTAATGTTTTCATCTTTATCCAATATTAGTATGTTCAGGCTATCTCTACTCTTGTCACTTGGCAGCGACATACAACTGCCCATGTGTAAAAACAGCATCTTTCAAATACAGAACTATTCTAAATAGGGTTTGTCCAAGTGGGATAGTAGGAAAAAAAAGAATTAGGTTCTTGATTAGAGATTCGTGTTTACACACGGTACATACCCAAGTTAATTGAAAAAATTCTATACAGATTGTAGTATAGAACTTTTATTTATTGAAAGTTACGTGTAATGCAATTAGTATGGATTTTGGTTGCATGCAAAATATTAAAAAGGTTAAGTGTTATTCAATAATGGATATATGAATCAACAATTGGCCATTTTTTATTTTATACTTTATTATATGATTATAAAAACATCATGAAAAAAAAACATATTGTGACGATAATGATTCAATGTTTTTCTTTAAAGGTTGTGAGAACTAATAACACACTTTGCACACTTATAACCTCCTTTTTCGATGATCTTTTATTGACCCATTTGAGATTAAAGATAATCCAACTCGAACCATATATACAAAATGGCTTAAATCGCCATGCCTGGTACAATTTATATCATGCACATTGGGTGCACAATTTATATCAATACAATATCTTAATCACTTATATTGAATATAAGAGGGATGGGATTCCTATGTTTTTGTTCGGTTTTAATCCACGCAATGCCACAGCAATTTGACCCATTTTACAAACAAAATGCAAACCTTACTTACAATTTTACTTAAGATCTAAGTAACTCGCTAACAATTGTTTGAAGAAAGTGCAATATATTACATGTTATGAACCCGGCCAACCAATGCAATCAAGGGAAACCAAACTCCGCCCATTTTGACCCGTTACATTTGATTATCATTTTAACGAACAAACACAAGCATTATTTTCTTAGTAAACATGAAATATCGTCATTTTGGTAACTATGTTTTTTGTTCGTGGATGTGAAGCCTTGTACATGTTCTCTAGGTTTATTTACAACCATGCTTGTTGATTAAACATAAGGATGGGAAAACATCAATCTAGCAAAACAACATGGTCACTGTATGACATCAACTATGCGGCATATACAATCATTAGAAGAGGCACATTCAAGGGCATGTGAAAAGAATGATCAACAGGTAAAAAAAGAAACATAAGTCAGAGGATGTAAAAACTAATACGAGTTATCAAATAACAAATCTCATTCTATTAGAACAGAAAACCAAAAAAGCTCTATACAATACATCATTCTTCTCTTTTTAAACGATTGTGCAACATCCTCCATGCCCTTTCATTCCTCGACACTTGTATGACCTGATGGGCCCAAAAATACACTTGTTAAATCATAAATGTACAGCGTCAACCAAAGCAGTATACGATGAAATGTCGGTAACAAACATATAAGTCAAAATAAACAACTTATAAATCTAAAAGTCTAAAACTACATAAAAGAAACCATATTTACATCTAAACAGAACCAACAATAATATTATTGATCTAGATAAAGATGAGTTTAACAAAAAAAAACCCTACAAATCCCATCACAATGAAACCGATAGCCGTACGAACTGCTACCTTGGAGAATTCTGTAAACAATCAAATCAATATCTAGATCGGTTACAACATATCAATATCAGGAATTTAATTGAATCAGATCGAATCAAGTCAACCAAAAGATAAATCGTGTAGTGCGTACCTTTGCGATCAGGCTTGTGGCATTTTTCAACTTGTGATTAGCAATAGTATCTTCCTCTATTTTTCATAAAATAAATTTGTTCTATCCCATGGTGTGCACACGGGCAATTACACAGTCCCACCAAAGCATTTTTCAACTCCTCGGCCATACCTTCAAATTAACGAATGCGTCTGGCCGATTTTATTTGTGTCAAAAAAACCGTAAACTTCCGCATCATCACAATTCTCCGCCTAATGTCCACATTGAAATAAGTTTGTGTTAGCAAGACATTATATAATGCTATACTTCGATCCCATCATCACATTGATAAACATCTTAATTCATCAGTAATCACGATTGGAGTCACTACTTTAGTTGCATCTTAGTTTTAATATAATTCATATAAATTGTGGAGATATTATTAAATATCTTTTACCTTAAATCTTCTTTTTTCCCCAATTTCTTCTTTCTTGGGTTGTTGGTTGGGGCGATTTCATCTGGTGTTATAACCTGAACTCAAACACACTAAACAACTTGCATCGAAAAAAATCAAAATGAATAAAACTAAAAGTTATTGACATACTGTAAAGTTAAAAGGGTTGGAAATATGTGACTATTTTGTAAATGGGTTTAAAAGCCCATAAACAGGTTGTGAGTTATAAACAGATTGTAATAAATTGGTTAAATGGGTTGCCAGGTTGACTATATGAAAAATATATGTTACAAACAAACAATAGTGATGACATTTTCATTCAAACTAAAGTTGTTTTACAATCCAAAAGCAGTTAACAAACTAAAGTTTGTTCAAAGAGTAATAACAGAGAAAAAAAATTTAATCAGTCAATTATTTATTGTTATAAAAAACAATGAATATGGATACTTCGACCATACGCATAAGGGACGGCTACACCAACATAACCATCAATCAAAACTAAGTGATAATAAAGAAAAAAATAATCTAACCCAGTCAAGTATTTATTATTAGTTCTAAAAAGTAATGAATATTGATGCTTTAACCATGGGCACGACTGCATCACCACAACCATCAATCAAATCAAGTCCCAATGAGAAACATATACATTTGGAAGGAAAAAAAAGTGTATGGATTTGGGTACAAACCTCTTGGGACAACACATGAATCAGTTTGACCCGTTTCCCTGCATCATATTACTGCATATATCAGTTTGACCCGGTTCCCTTACAAAAATTAGCTTCACACGTTTGACCCGTTAGTAGTAACTTAAATCAGCCTGTTTGCACAAAAACATTTAGTAAAAATGACCCATTAGCAATTTCCAAACTAAATTTACTTGGGCCATAATTATAAAACCCATCAAACTTTGCTTCTGAATCTGTTTCTGTACGATCTTGTGTTCCTTTTTACGGAAATTTCTAAAATACATAGCCTATTGCCCCTTACTAAAATTCACATTTGGTATTCGTAATATAACGTCAAAGGTGGTAAGAATCTATTAGAAAAAACTAAGAGTCTAATGGATATCAGTAGTCATAGTTCACCTGGATTACATGACTGGTCACTACTTAAAATTCCAGAAATCTAAACTTAGCGATTCATGTACTTTGAATATCCTAGGTGGTAAGAATCTCTTAGAAAAAAACTAAGAGTCCAATGGACATCAACAGTCATAACTCACCTGGAAAAAACATCAAATGATAACTATCAGCCAAAGTAGAATCTTAAAGCTGAAAGAACATTGACTACCTTTAGATCTCTATGATGGATACCCCTACAATGGCAATACTCATCAGCATTAATGAGCTGTTGAAAATAGTATCTGGCTTCCTCTTCATGCATTTGTCCATGTTCCACCTTCATAATTTAACTGTAACGTTAATGTACAATCTTTCTACCCAATTTCAATTAAACAATATATAAAGATGAGAAAATTACAATTATATCCAAAATATTTCCCGAGTTGAAATACTCCAGTACGCAGCATATGTCTAAAGGGGTACTGATAATATGAAGAAAGAAAACAATGCTATAGTGATTTTTGACAAAGTGTTCTTTATAGTGATTTGGTCCAAGTATTTTGTCATAGCTACAAACCTATGAAGACACATCAACACCTATCCCATCTAGTACCTTCCACATAGAACAACATAGTAAATAGATTAATTTATGACAAAAAGTGTTCTTTAAACAATCGATTGATTTGGTCTAATAAATTCTTAGATTATAACATCTGATTATCCGATTGATTGCTACCATGTAAGCCGACGAAAGCACATACAAACAATCGACCCGTTACAACAACACTTCAGTTTGGTTATTCAATATAATTTGATCTCTTTCAAGATGAATCCAAAACCAGCCATAATCATTCATACTAAAATGAGCAGTTTTATGAACATTACCTGGTTTTTTTAGCTCATCAATTTCATCTCCAGGTTCATCATCATCATGAACATCATTTGTGGCCTCTAACATCATCACAGTCTGCAAAAAGAAAGTAAATATGTTAATTTTAAGTTCATCTTTTTAGGCCAAATGTGAAAATAAATGAAAATGAATAAACAATGAACCCTAAAAGGCTCCGATGTAGTACCCATGTTTCATTACAAACTATGCATACAATATATAATTTGCTTTTGAAAATCTTGCATCTGTTTCATTTGCTTTGCAGCAATCAGATCATGCTTGTTTTTTCAGATTAGTCAATATAATTTAACAGTCATATCCATTTTATATAACTTTTAAACTGTTTGACTTGCCTCTTTTACATATAAGTTTGTCATATTTTTACCAGTTTGACCGTTACACTAAACAAAACCCCAAGTATATAAGATGGAATGAAATAAAGCACTAAATAAACAAAATAAAGCACTCCATATTTACACAAAACCCCAAGTTTATAACATGGAATGAAATAAAGCACTCAGTATATTATGCTAAATTCAAAACTAAATAGGATTTTTTTATCTTATCATACTGATATCCAGCCTACCCATTACCGAAAGGGAGCAACCTTTCAATTAAAAGGAATTATTCAAAGCAAAGAATTGACAGACACTTACCTTCGCCAAAGATAGCGAGCGCCCAAGCGAAAACCTAGCTACCTAAAGCAAAAAAGGAGCAAACAACAAAAAACCAAAAAAATCAGCAACTAAACAATAATGTATACCAACTGCAACTGCGATAAACATCGAGATACAAAAAGCAAAGCAATGACGACTATATGAAACACTAACATAACTAATCATCTAAGCCAAAAAACAACGGTCATATGGCATCATGTATAGAACGAAATATACTAAGGAAAGCTATAAAAAGGAATACAAATAGCAAAAAAGTACACAATCTTCAAAAACTAACACAAAAGACCAACAACAAACTTTTTTAACACGTATAGGCTGCACTATAATGTTTCGGTTAAGAAATCACCACCATCATAATCGACATTTTTAACCACTTTTAACACCCAACGCAGTAACTTTCCCGGTGTTTAGTCGCAAAAAACACATGACACTATTCCTCCATACTGAGTTATGATCCAGCCACCAACATGGCTAAATATTTAAATATACCATAAGACGAATCATGCAGACCCAAAAAGACATAATATGTTTTTAATTACCGGTAAAATTACACCTATTGACCACTTGGAAAATATTAAGTTAAAACGATTCTTCAAATTAGGGTGGTCGGAAATTTGAAGCTTTATGCTGCTAACATAGAAAATGCTACTTTAATAAAAAAAAATCATCAACACATTTCAAAGTTTCAAACCATAACAATAGCTATCATATTAAACACAGCAAGAGACAAATGAACTCTCTTGAGATATTAGACCTCCATTTAAGTCTTTAGGAAAATCCATTACCATAAAACAAACAATAATAAATTAATAATTAAATTATCTATTACCATTAAACAGAATTTGCTCTCAGCCATTTTATTCGAGCATGCTACCTTCCGGTCTGGAATTCAGCTTTCAAATTTATTAGCCATCTCTCAGAATTTGCTTTCAGCCAGTTTATTCCAGCATGCCTACATAAAGTCAATAAATAATCACTATTTTATACCATAGCAATCGATTATAGAAACCAAATGCTAAAAATATTTATACTTTGGACTGAATAAACCTGCTTAAAATTTAAATGCATTTCCTACTGCATCAGTCCTATAGCGGAATATAAGTGCAACATCAGCATTCATGTACGGTTCACAAGCAGTAGGCCACGCCAAGATAAGCAATTTGAGCCCGCTCATTCTCACTGAAAACGTAGAAACCATTTGATCAAACATGTGCGGGCAACCTTGAAATGAGTTTGTAATCCATAGTGATATGTTGATACAACCTTTTTATATCAACATATTCAATTTCACCAGAAAAAGAGAAGAACTCCTTTATGTCTTTCTCAGAAGCACCTAAGGAAACATTGCTAACCTTCACAGTTCTTACCTATCAAGATACAATTGAAATTCAGAAATATCAGAGCAAGATTTATAAGAGAACTGTCTTTAATTGATAGCTATAATGCCTACCCCTAATAAAACTGTTTAGCTATAACCAAGAAGCATCAGGATATAAATGATATAATAACTTAACTGAACTTACAAACATGATGGTTGCACACACAATAAGAAACTGATGGCCTTTACTCAGCTCAGCAGATATCCAACACCTTGTAGTTGCTAAAATTAGTCATGAAAACACATAACCGACTTTTTAAATAAACAATCACAGCGACAATACAACAAACTGAAAAATAATTCAGATTTACCATCCCGGAATGACGATGAACTGAATGAATTCTACGTTTAGATCCAGGCAACATCATCTTCGACGCAATCAGCTTCTACAATAAAATTAAAATTTTAATGTGCTGTAAGTAGCATAAAAAATTAGAGAATTTAACACCAAATTTGTTCAAATACAAACAGGATATACAAAAAACAAATCGAAGGAAGCATAAAAAATCCATGTGTTCAATTTAAAAGTCTAATTGTATTAAAAAGTATAAAAAAATAATCCTGTTAATAATAAATAAAAAGATGCAAATCCATACAAGTCTGCAAAAAAAATACGAAAAACAGAGCTTAAATTGAGATACTATTCGAGAAATACAAGAATGCTAGCACACATGATCATGATGAAACTAACGTCTTATCAAACAACTTTGAAACTACAATACATAATAAAACCAAAACAAAAGCTTAATAAATTTCCTTCAAGAGTTCGGCATGTGATTTCGACTAACAAAAGAAATTGTGTAGATTTCAACAGCTCTGGCCCATAACACAGCTTTGGCCCATAATACAGCGTCATAATCCTTTCTTGAGCAATATGACACTAATTAATCACAAATTTATTTACAGATTCTAGCTGAGTACATAAAACAAAGGTTCATAAAACAAATAAGAGATAAACATATGCATTGAATAAACAACAAAAATAAGAGATAAACATAGATTCTGCATATACAACAACAAAAATAAAAGATAAACATATGCATTGAATAAACAAAGGTTCATAAAACAAATTCATATGCTTCGCCTATGAATCAATCTCAAATGAAACAATCTCAAAAACGAAACAAAATGACTGGCGAACAGCTAAAACACGGCCGAAGAGTACAAAAAACTTAAAAACGACAAAATGACTGACGAATTCTAAAACCCCAAAACAGATTAGATAATCTTTGAAAACCCTAAGATTATATGATGAAACCCGATTGGTAAGAACCCTAAAAAAACCCTAACTTTTCAGCAACCCTAATACCAGTGACACATGAAATGCGAAGAGATAACAAAAAAAAACCCTAACCTTCGATCAGATTGCAGAGAAGAACGGATTCTGTGTTGGAGAGGAAGGGTTTAGGATTACCTGATTGAAGAACGCAAATGGTTGAACCAGAGGGAGAGGAGAAGAAGATTTCCTTATTCAGATGGAATGGAAGACCTAGGAATAATGGTTAATCGTCGATCAGAATCAGGAGGAAGAAGGCTCTAGGGCTGCGATTTTGGAGAAAAAGGGTTTTTATACGATAAGTATTGGATGTTAGTTGGAGCTCCATATTCAATATGGATACCTCAAACCTTCTCTAAGGCCTTGATTCGACCCGAGATAACCTCAATTATTATATAGAGAGATTAAAAAAAACAATATGGATATTTAATGAATATAATATGGATGCACAAATTGTTAAGTGACCGGGTTGGTTTCCATGAATAATTACAAGTTTTAAATTTCAAACCGAAATCGTTAGACTCTTAAAATCGAACCATGAACCGGACAATCTATATTTCAACCAACTAAACTAGCCGAACTTCTTCTGTTAAGGCGATTCAGTCGGTTTCAAACGTTTATGAACACCCCTAATGACTAATAAGAAACGGGATTTTAAAAAGTCACAATTTTGTATGGCTCTTCTCATTAACGATTACATATGGTATAGCTCTATTTCAATTGTATCGTTGAATGTTACAGAAAATAAGTTTTACAATAGTTCGTAATTACGACACCTTTTAATATGGAACAAGTGGTTTAAACTATATGATTGTGATCGATATCCTGAACAATATGTTAATATTTTATAAAATAATTTTATGTATATTAATCTTCATTTATAGAACTTTTTTCTGTAATAAAACATCCATTTTATACATTATTTTTAATATATTTATTTTTTATTGCATAAATGACTATTATCTAACTCAAATTTCTTTTAGAACAACCAACTCAAACATTCTCTAAACTTGCTCCTAATTCTACATCATTGCCCATTAAAACCCTCAACCATTTGAGAATAGAGGTGTGCGTGCACACATCGGTTTCAAACCCTAAACCGATCGATGCTGCTCAATAAAAAGTCAAATTAGTTTGTCACTTTTCTGACCACTTTTAAGTAATTTGATAGTTTTTTTTTTTTTTTTACCATTTCACTCCAGATTTAACCTATTTCCAAAGAAAGGATCATAATCTAGTTACAAACATACATGTTATACCAATATATATTGGTTTCAATTCCACGTCCTAGTTCCATTACTCAAACCAAATTAGTTATGCACATTTACTCGAGAATAAACGCATTTATAACACACCTTAATACTATTAACCTACAAGCATATTGGTATCTAAGTTAATCATATTTTGTGTCGTTCTGATGTCTGGTGTCGCCTATGTAGGCAATTTGGTGTGTAATGTCTCTAGCTTCTTGTCAAAGGACATTTGTTTTTAATGAAAGTTCTTAAGACTGTCAATTGTGGACAAGCGAGCAGCCCGGCGCGAGCACAATTCTAGCCACATGGCTCGCAAACACACCAACAACCCCACACGATCCTTGACACGATCAAGCCATCGCGAGCACAAGTGACCACGATCACGACGCGGTTGTCTTCGATTTTAAGGGGGACGCTAGCGATTAAACTGCGTAAGCCACAACAAAATCAAGTGAGCGACTACCAGCACGAACAACAACCAGTGGTCACGGCTGTGGTAGCGGTGGCCACAACGGGTAGCCTAGGCAGTCAAAAAAGATTTAATTAATTAATTAAAAAAATGAAAGTTAATTATACACACACCAATAAAAAAAAGAGAAATTTGGAAAATAGACAAGGGCAAAAATGGAAATAAATAAAAAAGAATATTCTAACGCTCTATTGACATAAAACCGGTCTACCGCCTAACCAAATGGTAAACCAGAGAACCTTCTCGCGTGAACCGAAAGCCTCTCTCTCTCTCTCTCTCTCTCTCTTTGGGGTTTTCCACACCGCCTCTTTTCCCCTTTCATCTTTCTCCTTCATCTCCTTAACAATAATAATAATATTATTATTATTCAACCAAACCCTAACCCTAATATTATTATTATTATTCAACCACCATGTCATACTCACCAAGATCTCCAACCACCAACCAATCAGACGACACCAACAACAACAACCGTCGTCTCTACAACCCATACCAAGACCTAAACATCCCATCACAAACCCTATACAAGCTCCCCACTTCCCCTGAATACCTTTTCCAAGAAGAATCCATCGCCCAACGCCGCTCATGGGGCGAAAACCTCACATACTACACCGGCATCGGCTACCTTGGCGGCGCCGTCATCGGCGCCGCCAAAGGCTTAACCGAAGGCGTCAAGGCCTTTGAGCCAGCAGACAGTAATAAGATCAAGGTCAATAGGATGTTAAACTCGTGTGGTAAGTTTGGAGGGAAGTATGGTAACCATGCTGGGATTATTGGGTTGTTGTATGCAGGTATGGAGAGTGGGATGGTTGCTGTTAGGGATACGGATGATATTATTAATAGTGTGGTTGCTGGTTAGGGACTGGGGCGCTTTATAAGGCGGCGGCTGGACCGAGGTCTGCGGCTGTGGCGGGAGCGATCGGAGGGATTGCGGTTGGGGTTGCGGTTGCTGGGAAGCAGGCGTTGAAGAGATATGTACCGATTTGAGGTCGGTTTGCTCGGTTTATTATTCGGTATTGGTTTAATGAAGTTTTGATTAATTGAGACTTTTAAAGATGAATTGTTTGTAGTGGTTTATAATGTTGACATATATTTGATATGCTTGGCAAGAATTGCTTAATTTTGTTTTGGATTGTATACTTGATCCCCTTTATGTGTTATGTTGGATGCTGTATCGGTGTCTTGACGAATAAATTCATGTTGACGTTGATGTGTAACATTGTGTTATTGTGGTTTGTTGTCTAGGTTCTTGATGTGTTGAATGATGGTCTGGTTTATACTTTGTGCTAATTGTTTAGACTGTTGAATCTTCTGTTAAAGGGCTAGTTTTAATGTTTTTCGGCACAAAAAGATTTAGTTGGTTGTTTAATTTCTCAGACATTATGGCATATGGCTGTTGGTTTGTCTAGACTTAACATTTGGACATGGATTAGGGTTTGCTGTTTGAAGATGGACTCATGTGTTGATCTGATATTTTGGTTTGTGTTTTTCTTGGTTTTAAAAAGCGCACCTGAGGCACGAGGCTCACCTGCTGGCGCTTTTTGTAGCCTGAAACGCTCCTTTTACACGAAGTGCTGAAAAAGCACATTTTTTGGGGGTTTTCGGGCCTGCAGCGCGCGGCTCGTGTACTTTGGGTGTTTTTAAGCAGTAAGCTGGTTTACCTTAGGTTTTTGGCTTGTGCATGTACGTAAAATCATATAAAAACCTTATTTTTACCCATATTTTGGGTAGGGAAGCTAAAAACCTATGGGATATATAAAAAAATTATATAAGCTATATGCGCCTTGGCTACGAAAAGCCCACCGCTTTTGCGCCTTGATTTTAGACCTTGTCGTTTTGTGCACTTCGCGCTTTTTAAAACCAAAGTGTTTGTACGCGTGTAGTTGCATCTTAGGTGAGCGATTAATGTTGGAATTTTTATGTAGAATATGTTTTATTCAAGAGAACTGTGATAACCGCATAATGCTCTTTTACATGGTGGGTGGTAGCATTCTGTAGTAATATTTGAAGGTGGTACATGGTTGTATTTTCATGTTATGTTTGCGGTTAGAGCGAAAGATACAAATTTTTTTATATGGTTATTGCAGTTATCTACTTACTTAAACTTGGTTATGTACCGGGCATTTACGAATTAAAAGCTGATATACTGTATCTTTGCTGTTTTCTTTATGCTTGAATTGGGAAGTTGATACATGCAGTTGCAGGAATTGTTCCTAATGAGAACTTGCAGCTTGTGCGGGGATGCATTCGCCCCCAAAACTATTATCAAGTACTACTTACAAGCGCATCGTGTGTTCTCATTGTTTCTCATTGTATTTGTCAATCACTAGTACAAGTACCAAATGCATTATGGCGTTTTCACGGTTTTCTCTTTGTATGTGTTTGGTGCTGATTAACCTCGAAATTACTAACCCAATTTCGGGCAAGTAAATTCTATAGTCTGTGTGGGGGTCGCTCATATTTTGTAGTTTGTAAATTGCCACGTCATCAACATCTTGTATGTTAATGTGACATTAAGAACCACTCGTAGAAGGAACACACGAACACGATCACATGGGATTAGGCCAATATATAGACTGTTGCATCACGTTTTGTTAACGGTATACTTCATTAACGCCAACCAAACCCACAAAACGGGGCGGCACGAACACAACAAAGCAGACAGAAACAACCACAAAACGGGGCGACACTAACTTAGCTCTACTCCTGTTGCATCACGTTAGCTTATTATTCTGTCACCAAACAAAAATAAACCTAGTTCTAATCCCAAAGGCCGTCCCAAATATCGATCCAAAATATGAACGTTGGCCAATTTTTGAACGTTTGAGACATTTGACCGTTGGAAAAAAAAATTCACTTTTCCTTATTTAAACCATTTCAACATTTTATAACTAATACATTTTTTTACTTTTAAGTCTTTAACCAAACAATCTCACATACAACTTCAATATTTTTATAAACTTTCAACTTATTCCCCATGGATCCTAGGCACCCATTTTTCCAACACACACCCGCTAATCCCTCGACCCAAGCCCCGTTCGGTTTTTCCTTGACACCCGGTACTCCCGCGTCACAACCAACAATGCCTTTTGACGCGTTTAGCCACCCTCAAAATCCATGGCAAATGCAAATGCAACAACAATGGCAAATGCAAATGTATCAACAACAATGGCAAATGCAACAAGTCCCGCCCATCCCTCAACCTCAACCACAACCACAACCCAAAACACAAACACAACACGAATCCGAGAGGCCGATTGGAAGGGACCGCGCCAAGAAAGCAGGTTTGAAGAGAAAGGCTCCCGCTTCCGCTTCGAAAGAAAAGGCGATGGAGAAAATAGAAGAATTGCTTAAAAACTTTAACAACTTTAAGCAAGTGCAAACGGAGCGGTACTTGAAAAGAAAGAAGGAGAAGGAAGAGGCGGCGGCGAGGGATATCGAGAGGCTACAGTTGGATAGGAAACGCCTCGAGTTGGATTTTTTGAAAAAGAGTTGGAAGAATTTAACATTATGAAACAAAGTCTTGAGGGCCTTTCGGAGACCGAACGTTTGGTAACGGAGAAGATGAAGGATAAGATTGCAACGAAATGGCTAGGAGCGATGCCTTAGTTTTTATTATGTAATTTTGGGGGGTTTTTTTTTTTATTTTCTATGTAATTTGTTTTTTAATTTTAATGAAAAAAATATTAATGAAATATAAAATCCATAAATAAATAAAAATGAAAAATAATAAAAAAAGAAAGGTGGAAGGGGGAACCATTTTCCTTATTTGGGGGAGGGAAAGAGGGAGATGACGTGACGCTGAGTTAAGGTACAAAATTTAATTACAATGGAAAGGGCTCAGAAGGATCGAATGGGTTGAAAGTCATCCGAAAACGAGATGTTTGCAGGTCTGTCAAACCCAACCTCACCAATTTCCACTCCCTGACGAGCCCTTTTTGCCACCTCAAGTAATAGCAGACAACATACTTACACTGTACTTTACTTAGGTACATCAACCTACAACATGAAAACATATTAACTTGAAACAGAATAAACTAGAACATGAGTTGTGGCCCGAATACACTCTCGTTTGAATTATACACAACTAATTATACTCTTATAAAAGACTGGGTCATCACATACAGAAGTTCAATATATACCATGTAACACATTTAATCCCATTCAACCATCACTTGCTAAAGGTATAAGGCCATATGTGTGTATGTACACTACTCTCTAATCAGTAGACACGAATGTTATACACAAAAAAATACCTGAATTTGTTGAAAAGCTTTTCCTAAGCCGCACATCTGTTACGCATAATTCAAAAATCATAACATGAATCAGGAACGTTGATTATTACGATAGTGTTTTAAGGATGCTTAAAAATAACCATGAGATTCCTTGACTAAGTACCATGCCACCAACTGAAGTTCCTTATGCTGCAAGTCCATTTTGCAACTACGAACATTAGTCATAAGGCATCAGAAATAGTATATTTTTTTTGGAAAATTTGTGTTTGTGGTGTGTGTCAGAAACAAGTTTGTGATAATGGTAGTCCCGCAATCTTAGATTGCAGGAGTCAATGACATGGCCGATGACTCATCAACAATGGACAAGGTGGCATAGCAGCATGGATGGCTGGAACGAGGTGGAATTTTATTTTTATTTTTTGCTTTGCTGAGTTGGCACTTCCGCAATCTAAGATTGCAAAAGTCAAATGTTTTATTTTGAGAGTTAGAATTATATACAGGTTTCATTTATTTTGAGTCCATCGAAGTTTAGAACGTCCGAATCAATCGAACATAAAAACATTCAACCAACATAATCGTTTTCCATTTCCATGCAACACGTTACACAAAGTTTTTTTCACACTTATATCCGAATTCCATATATCTTTTTCCATACAAGAAAATTCACATTATCTATCATACAATTTCCATACCATCCAAAATAATGTCTTGTTATTATACTGGTGTATATGAAGAAAAAAATGATGGCGTTTCATGAGTTTGAAATGAAACTCGTGTTGGAGGCTATGGTTTTTTAGTGTTATTGGATCGGTGTTAGATTTGCATGAAATCATTTGGATTGATGTTACATTTGCACGTGATATAACACGTGTTAAATGGCAGTCTTGTCATGTGATTTCAAATATATTAATGTTGGAGGGTCCAAAGGTTGTAGAAGAATGCATCGAGGTTCTTATTTGCATCACCCAACCACTTTTTCGACAGTGGTGGTTGGGGTGGTGTTCCAGCATGGCATGTCAAGAGCTCTTTTTGCCATGCCATGGACCTTCTTATCTAGGTTGTTGACAAAGATCATGGTTGAGGATGCCCCAACTATATTCACCACATCTTTCTAACGATTCAACGTGCTTAAAAATGACAATGATGTCAAAACCATTAAAAGAGTCAGCCAACAATGTATTACCCAATATAATCAAGACCACACAACATGCTTGTTATGTAATCTGATTCATATCTGCCCCTTCGGGCAGTACTTCCTTTATTTTATTTACAAGGTATTTTGTAGAAATAGCATTTCCAGAAAACATGCTCTGCCCCGGCTCTATACCCAACAAAGCTTGTACTGCCTGGAATTGATCTTGGGATGACCATTTTTCCTTTAGTCCTGCTATTGGTGGACTGTTGACTCGCAATCCCGTGAGCATGTTCACGTCCTCTAAGGTCGTCGTCGTTTCACCAAACGATAGGTGAAACGTGTGAGTCTCTGGACGCCATCTTTCTACCATCGCAGTTATCAAATCACGGTCAAGGAGTAGGTATTCGCAATCAAGAACCCCACCAAAACCAGCCATTCGGACCATATCTTCAACAGTGGGGTTTAACGGATGTTTTTTAATGGTAGTCCATAATGCCTGGTCCCCTCGCCTATTATCAAGCTCTGTGGCGTGGCCATCATTATCTTTGAACAGATAAGTCGAACGATGGTGTGGCTGCAGCCATAGAAGCTGATTGTTTCTTGAACCCGGTGTAAATGTGTCATTGTTTTTTTAAGATAATGGTTGTAAATTTTTCTGCTTTGTGGAATGTGAGTTGTGGAATCGTGAGTTGTGTATGTATTTTAGTTTGTTTCTTTCATTCACCTATTACTAAGTTGTTCATTTATAAACTTTCTTTCAAGTACTTTCATAGCTGCATGATTTGATATTTCTGCATGGTTACTATGCATGGCAGGGAATCCAAAATGGCTCACTCTCACAAACAGTGGCGAAGCTTGGTTCGCCAATCGGCGGGGGCCGGACTCAATTTTTTTCAATCGTTAGTGGTAAATCGGCGGGGCCAGACTTAACCCGGCCTAAATTTACCTATGAAAATCGCAAATTTCTACTACTGCGCCAAAAAACAGGGGGGCCAGGGCCACCCCTGGCCCTCAACATCCTTCGCCCATGCTCACAAATTCAAAATACTAATTCTGCAACAACGATATTCACCTGACTCTCATACAATCTAAGATTGCGAGAGTGTAATATAATAATCTCCATGCAAGCGATAAAGCCAAAACGAAAGCAGAATAAATGTGACACACTCCCGCAATCTAAGATTGCGGGACTTCCACGTCGCTAGCCACTTGTCGTTCCAGCCACGTTCTCCTTCAATCGACTCCCACAATCTAAGATTGTGGGAGTACCATTATCACAAACTTGTTTCTGACACACTACAAACACAAATATCCCAAAAAGAATATACTAATTCTGCAAAAAAAAAAAAAAAAAAAAAAAAAAAAAAAAAAAAAAAAACCCCCTCCAATCTTCTATGTAACTAACTGTATGTTCAATCTACATATTAATAATGAAACAAGAAAAACAAACCAAGCAATGTGTAAAAATAATATATATATTTTTTTATGGATGCAAGTACTTTACAACTATTTAAACGTGTATTCTATAGTACCATATATGACACATGTTAAAAAAGAATGTTGTATACATGACAAAGTAAATTATCAACCATCTAAAAAATAAAACTAGAATAGAAAACCAACATTAATTTAGAAAAAGGAGGGAAGAGGTGTAACCGAGTTGACTAGAAGCACAATTAAACTCACGCTCAACTTAACATCAAAATTTAAAACTCAAATCGGCTCGATCAACGTTCATTTTCAAGACCATTATCAACAGATTACTTGAAACTTTAAACTCAACTCGATTATTTATATAAAAAGAATTGCAAATAGTATGAATAACACATGGTATTGATTCTATCAATACTTTCAAAGGGTATGAAAATCAAACAACAGAAGCTAGGTTTTACATGAACAATATTTTAATGTTAGCAAATAATCAAACACATTTATTAAACATGGTAGTTAAATACAACTATCATGAACTATCCAACTAAAAGGGCCAACTCGAAGGGTTAAAATCATTAAATATAATGACATATTAATAAAATGGGCCAGTTTTGACTTTTGAGGGTAAACAACTTGGCAATTTGGTACTTACCCCTTGACTACCACCACCTCATCAGAGGCACTTTTGCACTCCAAAAAAGGCCAAAAGCCAAATTTTATTATAATCCACCAAATATGACTTTTTAAACTTTAGTTTATAATTTATTAACTACTAAGTTACCTTTAAACTTTTCATTGTCCATATATAACAAATCTTTGAAGTGATTATTCCATTGTACAAAGAAAGATGGAGAAATATAGGTCTCGATCATGTCGGTTGATGGGCTGACAGATAATGAAAGGTATCCGAGTAACATGAAGAATTTGAGGAGTTACACCTCTTGGAACCGAGACACAAAGAAGCCAACTTCGAATTCAAAGAATTGGAGCTTAAGTGATCCAGAGTTGCAAAGGAAGAAGAGGGTTGCTTCCTATAAAGTTTACTCCATGGAGAGCAAAATGAAAGGGTCTTTCAAGAAGAGTTTTGGGTGGATTAAACATACTTGCACCCAAGTTCTCTATGGCTATAGGTGAATTCGTCAACCTTTATCGCCGTTTTGTTCTTACATACTTGAAAAGAGACTCGAACGTTTGATTGTGTGATAATGCATAGTTATTTTAATTTTAAGATGATTTATCATTCTGTTTCGTGATGAAAAAAAATGCAATCATGGTATTAACAGGGATGTATCATGTATATGATGATTGTTATGATGTGTAAACTTTGAATGATCAATCACTAAGCTTGATCCCTTCATTTATTTTTGGTTATGAATGACAAAATAATATAAAACCTGAACATGTATCCAAAACCTAGGCTTTTACATGTACGAATAAGTTTAAAATACAAAGGATTGTTATCGTACGAAGTGTAAAAACAATTTTATAACGTGAGTAATTATAAAACTTACTCATGCCTAATTTGTATACAATGTGTAATTATGAAACTTACACATGCGTAACTTGTATTTCTTTGTGATGCATAATTCCTTTTTACCCATTTGCACATTAACATTCCTTTGTACATTAACTTAACTCTGCAAGTTACAACCAATCTGATGTCTATTTAATCCGTTCAACTGGGATAAACTAATAAAAAGAAACAGAAAAAAAAGAATCCCAAGCAACACAACAAAAATCATTTGAAGGTAAAAAAAAACATATTACAAAGTTAATAATATCCACAACATATCATATAATCTCAGCATATACAAACAACTGCTCGCATCGAAACATATCTGGGTTTTTCATGATTGTTATTGCATCAACTGAGAGCTTTACTTTTGAAAAACAAATTTACACGGTGCAGGACCCATGGCTAACCAAACCCTTTTTCCATTTTGTTTAAAAACGCAGTCCCTCGATGCCCTTGAGAGTTGACTCAAAGTTCTTTATGTTACTTGACCGTTTCTGGTCTGAGGATGCAACTGGTGAGCTTCTTCGACCAGCACTTGTGACCCTGCGTAGGGCACTAGGGCTTGCATCTGCGCTCCGCCTGTATGATGCCTCGGGTTCACCTGGCTCACGGCTACCAGAGACGACAGCTCGCCTTGAAGATTCACTTGATTGCAAAATATTATTACTCGATAACTGCATACCATTTGTATGTATTTGTTTGAGAACGGATTAAGTGGTTAACATATTTTTTTATAAAAAAAGGCCAAATTGAAAAGATGACATGCCTCTCTACTCAAGGATGGATCACTTGTAGCTGGATTTTTCTGTTTAGATAAATTTCCAGAATTAAAGGGCATCCCAATATTTCTAGACCGAGAGGGATTTGTAGAGGACCAACCAAGGGGCCTACCTTCTTCACCGCCTGCATGGATTAATTTCAACGATGGTTATAATTTTGATTGTAAGGAATTTGATATAAGTTTGTGCACTTGAGTTTTCTTGAATTTGGGTATAAAAATAAACAAAATTCGACAGGAAATTACAAGGTGAAGAAAATAAGGGAATTTTTATCACTTCACAGACCACAGGGTAACGGGTAACCAAACAGTAGAAGTAGAAACTACCAGAGTAACTACTAAAGTTAAGGGACTAAAAGTGTAGCGTTGACATACTACAACAAGGGCAAAAACATGTAACTAACTCAAATGGAAATAAAGATCCAACTTTTGATAATAAAGCAATTGAAGAGATAGTAAAGTAGTAAATACTCGACCTTTTACCAGCTAGTTTTTCAAGCAGATATATAATTTTACCCTTTTAACTCGCTATCAATAGATTATACCAATATCGACCCGACCAGAAGCTACTTAAGACCACTAAAACTCACCTGGTAACCTATTCGGTTTGGCAGCCAAAGGAGGTATACCAGAACTTGTCCCAGCACCAGTACCCTAACAAAACAAAAAAAAAATAAAAATAAAATAAAATAAAAAATTGCCAATTAATAATGATCGCTATTCAAAATAACAATAACAACAATAATAATAAGTTTAATTAATAACGAGTTTCCTCAACAATGCTCTCATAAGCAACCAACTTACAAGAGCATGGGACGGAGGATTTGCAAGCTGTGATTGCTGATACTTCAAAATAGTCCAATCAAAAACGTAATCGAACTGAAAACCTGAAAAAAAAAATATCACAAAAATTACTTGTAAGATACCATATACCATTTCGTCTTAAATTAAACGCAACATTTTTTAGTTCTACCAAAATAAAAAGAAACAATTCCATTTTCGGGTAAGGTTTCAATACAAATTTATTTTTCCCTAGAAATAACCGTTACAAAATACTGGTAACTTTGACTTTGTCCCACATGCTTCTGATATATCTTGAAGGTCTCAGGAAGTGTGTTGTAAAAGTAATCATATATATGATAACTGAATTATCAGTAACGGATAATCAGCTGTATTAATAAAATGTTTTAGACATATGTTGGGGATGTTTGGAAGTACGTTGTGAAAGTGCTTAATTCTATGATATCGAACAAACAGAATTGGATAATCAGTTGTATTAAAAAGGGTTATAGAAAATAGTGCTTGGAATTGCTTCCAATATGTGGCTGTAATAAATCATGTTCAACAAATTTAGATAATTGAAAGATTTAATAAATAAAATGATGAAAAAGGACAACTTTTGTGAAAACTGAAAGTGAAATAAGAGTAGAAGCTTCTCAATTTATGTTAAAAGTAACATAAACGTTATGTTACCTATAGAAAAACAGTTTTGTAGCAGCTGGTATGAAATTACAGACTATCCAGAACAGGTTATTTAACCCCTAATAAAATAGATAACTCAGAAGCAGAATCTCCTTATCCCCATGTTAAAAACTACTTCCGATAATCAATTACAAAACACAAAGTAAAACAAGATAATAAGTTAGGTGGAGCGGTAAGTTACTAAACCTTCACGAATGAAGAGATCACGAAAGATCCTCTTTAAATAAGCATAATCCGGTTTATCATCAAATCTTAATGAACGACAGTAGTGGAAATAGGATGCGAATTCTGTAGGGTAGCCTCGACACAATGACTACAAAAAAAAAAAAGAACCCTTAGTAAAATCTGTGGAACGAAATGCAATTGGCAACCGAAAACATCACGAAACAGAATAACTTACCTCAATAGAGGTGGAAACCTTCTTTTCACTAATTTTTTTCATATTTCTGCTTTTTGTTCCCCGCTTTTAGTCCCTGCCATGGAAGACTACAATGTACAATGTAGTCACAATCAGTAATATTATAACCATGCATCCAAACTAAGCACAAAAAATAATATCAATTTTCTTAAGGATAGGGTGGTGGGGATGGTGAGGATAAATATGTCTACCTTCCTCTTAAGAAGTACACAAGAACGTATCCAAGTGATTCCAAATCATCTCTTCTGCTTTGTTCTAAATAATGGAGACATAAATATGTAAGAATGACATGGTGTTGTTTAATATGGTTGGATAATTTTGAGCAATGTGTGCTTACCGATTCCAAGGTGAGTATTCATGCTCGCATATCTTGCTGTCCCGGTCAAATTCTTGTTCTCTCTGTATTTTTGACATAAAAAAAAAACGTGCATGAATGCCCAGGATAAATAAAGGCAATGACAATGATTCCATTGGTGGCAAAATGGGCGAGTGGGGGTGTACAACTGGTAAAAGTACGTAACTTGTACGTATGTGTTGAACCGGATGGACTCACAAAACAGTTTTGTCCTTTTATAACTTCTTGCATACAATTAATGTGATAGATAACTATATATAACATTATAACTTAGTATAATAATAATCTAGTTTTCAAATAGAGCAATTTATAAGGTTTTGTACGTTAAAAGGCACTTTGGGTAACTTGATTCATTTGAATTATTTGAGTTGTTTTCATTTTAGTTTAGCTTTTTGATGTTACTCTTTTAACCTATTGGAGATACAACCACCAAACCGACCCATTGGCCAGTGTTGAAGTATAAGGGCAAAATTTCCAAATTCATTTTCTCCCATTGCCTCAGGTTGAAATGCTTTGATTATAATTGATGTTATTACATAGAGAAATCGTATTTATTCTAAAATATATTGCTCATTTTTACTAAAATCCTTTCAGGTTTCTTCCATTATCGTCCAATTTCATCTACGCGGTTTTTCTGCTTGTCATTTTTCTACTTCTTTCTATTAATTTTCTTCCTTTTTCTTAAAACTTTTGCTTGTGGGCATGAATTTATGTATCCATGAGTAATTTTATAAAATAAAATTAACAATTGTAATTCATGCACTCAACTGGGCTAGCACATATCTCATCTCTACATATAGCAAAATGGGTAGGTTGGATAACATGTAATACGAGCCAAGTAGGGGAGACTGGTCAGAATCTTTCCTAAATTTTCTTATAAACAGTTATTGTATCAAATAAAATAACAAAAAACTATACCAACCAATCATGATCTAAATTTTTTTTTAAATGCTAGAAGGTTTCCTCCATTTGGATACACTTTAGGGTGACTTTTATCCCATTTCATTTTTAGTGAAGTTCTCAAACTTTACCCATGAAATGTAACCTAAATTGGCCCCCACCTTTAGGGGGTTGAAATTCCCACCTGTGTATGTAAAACAACCCACTTACCTATAAGGAATGTGTTGATGAGTAGAAGAGTCCCGATATTTCTTGGCTAGCCCAAAATCAATAGCATAGACCTGTAATGTGTAGGTATGTATTTTAAAAACAATAGTAAAATAAAATAAAATATAACACAAAATGAAGAAATTATAGACTGAAACCTGATTAGCACGCCTCCCTAAACCCATAAGAAAGTTGTCTGGCTTAATATCCCGATGCAGAAATGATTTACAATGAATAAATTCAACACGATTTATCTGCAGCACATATAATCAAGGGAAAAAGGTAAAAAGGAAATCATAAAATAAGTAATACTCATGAAAAAGGCATACCATTTGATCAGCAAGCATAAGAACAGTTTTCAAAGACAACTTCCTACTACAGAAATTAAACAAATCCTCAAGACTCGGGCCCAATAAATCCAACACAAGAACATTGTATTCTCCTTCGACTCCATACCATCTCACATTTGGGATTCCAGCTGACAAATTGGCAAACACAAAAGGCAGTATGAATAACCAACACATTATCCAGGTAGTGGCGAAATGGGCGGTCAAGCGGACTAGGTAACGGGTCAAAAGTCAAAACTACTTTTAGTTAAACGGGTCACTTATACAACGGAACTGGGTTGATCCACAAACATTTTTCTTTGTTCATTTTATATAAATAGCTAATGTGTTACGTATGTTAACAGTAACATAATGTCTTATCACCATAACGGAACGGTTTTAAGAGGCTAATAAGCATTAAAATAAACGTTGGGTGACTTTTAACTAGTTTGACCCATTCTCTTTAAGCTATTTTTTTTTGACTGGTTAGAAATAAACCACAACCCAAATTGACCCATTTATAGGTAAATGAGTGCAATTGCCACATCTAAATTATCATAACAGCAATAAAAGTGAATCAGAATTATGGAAGTGATCATTACTTCCTCCTTGTAGTATCTTGTACAACTTTGATTCATATAACAATTGTGGATGCTTTGTTTTCGCATTTTCCTGGGGAAAAAAAAGAACAAAACAGTAATCACAAACATTAGTAAAACTGTAATAAAGAAATTCCATAAATTAAAGATTACTAATGATTTCGTATTTACTTTCAAATGGCAACAAGATTAGCATTTGAACATCTTGCATAATTAAAAACCTTCCTAGAGGGGACTGAGAAACTGGTAATATAGAACATATATAGATAAAATAGTCAACAACTTGCATAATTAAACCTTCCTAGAGAGGAGTGGAGAAACTGGTAATATGGAACATATATAAATAAAATAGCTACGTGATTTTCTATTATCACAATTCACAGCCAGCTTGTCACCCTAACTTATCTGAAAAATCATAATTTCAATATGTCTGCCAAACACACCAAAATGATTATGGTTATCTAAAGGCATAATGGTCAATTTAAACACACATTCGAACACCACCTTATACACATGTCCAAGACAACTAATAATAAAACACGGTAACAGCTCAACAAGGACATTAATCATTTAATTAATAACACATCCATAATGTAGCTTTTAGTCGATATAAATGTCAATAACTCAATATAGATATCAAAAGTTCAAAACTCAAACCCCAAAGTGTTTCCTGTCATTGCGGGCCTTAAATTGTTTTAATGCTAGTTTCTTTTAAGAATTTCAATTCCTGGCATCTGAAATTGTTTTAATACTTACTTTGTTTTGGTCCTAGTATGTAACTTCTAGTTTCCGTCAAAATTTTACGCATAAAGTAAATATCACATCAAGGATAACAAACCAATAACATAATTAGGGTTAGATCATTTGAAATAGATATTATTTCTACTAGATAAGGCAGACAAGTTGCCAAGTTGCTACAAGTGGCTAGACTAGTTGCTATCTTTCTTATTCTATATACAGCCTGTAAATGTCGTGGTTTTACATTTGGGAATTACAAAGGTTCTCTTTTGTAATTGTAGTTTTACTCCGTTTGAGTGTGTTTTTGCGTGACAAACCAGTTTGTAACAACTCGTAAGAACTAAGAAACACACACAACTGATAACTTCACTACAAATATTGACGAGATATACAAATACGTACACAAAATATACATGTATGTACATATATAGTAGGCAACTAGGTATATGGAGAGGACAAAAGAAGTAAAAAGAGAGCACCTAGTATCATGAATGTCATACGGTACGCAAAGTCCATAAACATGTTCAAAATTTCAGAATACTTTCCATGCATATATGCTAAATTGCTAACACCTACACCAATCCTTTGGCTACAACTTTCCAAGTTTCATGAAATTCATTATTCTTAAGAAACATCTACAAACAATAATAATCTCGCGTAGCAGTTATCACGTTCTACCATGTTTTCCACCATGCCCGATGGATCCCACCAAACAAACTGTTTAACTAAGCAAATTGTTCATACATCCTAAAACTTTTCTATTGTCTTGTCATCTCGAGATTACCCTAATTCGTGTTTGATTATACAACTCAACGGTTATAATACACACATCCATATAAAAATCCACATATTCAGCTAGGATAATTATTCAAAACTTATAACTACCTCAATAATCAATCTTCTCATTCAAGTAAAATTATTTTAACCTAAACACACACCACACAATCATTTAAACATTAAAGCACAAATTATGAAACAGTTTATACTCACAAGCTTGATTGCAACTTCTTCATTTGTCCGAATATTAGTACCTGCAAAAAAAAAAAAAAAAAAAAAAAAAAAAAAAAACCTCACGCCAATTAGTAACACAACCTACTAAAACTTAATCAATCAACAAAATAATAATAATAATAGAAAAAATCAAAGAAAGAAACCTAAGTAGATCTCTCCAAAGGAGCCGCTACCGATCTTGCGGCCAAGACGAAACTTATTCCCTATGTGCGGCTCCATCATAAATAAATAAAAAAATTTAATTAAACCCTAATCATGAAGGAAGGGTGAAGTTAAAGGTTTATAAAAACAAACAGTGGATGAATGAGGAAGGAAAGATCAATTGAGATGATTGTTATTTAGGGGAAGGATAAAGGCTAATTGAATTGAATAAAGGTTAATAACAATAATAAATATTATTATTATTATGTGCAGGATATCAATGGAGGTTTAATATTATTATTAGGTTGGAATAATGATAAAGGAGGAGGCATCTTGATATCACACAAGTCCCACACACACACAAAAAAACATATTATGTGAGCTCCTCCTTGTGTTTTTGATTGATCCAAGACTCTTGCCTTTTCTACCCGACCCGACCCAGTTGGTCACCTGTGTTACAAATACCAACTTTACCAATACTTATTATTTATAAATTAATAATTTAATAAATACTTAAAAATTATATAACCTTAATTATAACAATCACAACAAGAATAGTAATATAGAGAGAGGCTATTGTACAAAGCGTTCTGACATACAAAGTGTGAGAAGGATTTCTAGCCATTGATTAAGGTTAAAAACTAGCGATGGCACGATCGTAATATCTAAACTTAATTAATTTCAGTAAAACAAACCAAGGGTAGATTAGAGAATATAACAATAATTTTTTTTCGGTTTTTTCTCTTAACAGCTCCTAATTCAGATTTCCTTTTTTGACGGTTATGCATAATTCCGTCAATCAATTGCACGAAACAATCGATTACAGGGAATCATTTCAAAAAACACAAACAATATCGATTACAGAGCATGGTTAAGAAACGTAAATCAAAGAAGATGAAAGTTATAAATTTGTGTCATCGTTATCAATAACTTTTGATTTTAATGATAAAGTACAATTAAACCTAAAAACATGTAGGTTTAACAGATGATGAAGGAGAAAGAAGAAGATGAAAGTTCGAAACGTGCGTCTGTTAAATGTTATTATAAACAAAACGCATGTCCCAAATTATTATTATAAACAAAACGCATTCACAAAAACCTAAACTTAGAAACGTGCGTCTGTTAAATGTTATTATAAACAAAACGCATGTCCAAATTATTATTATAAACAAAACGCATTCACAAAAACCTAAACAAAACGCATTCACAGAAACATAAACAAAACGCATTCACAAAAACATAAACAAAAACGCAGTCACAAAAACATAAACAAACGCACGTTGATATAAACAAAGCGCACGTTCTATTGTAAAACGCATGTATAATCAGATCTTCTCCTTATTCATTATCTTCCTGATCATCAAAAATCTCCTCCTTCTTCATTCTCTTCACTACCTCCTTGATCGTTTGTTTTTTTTGTAATTAGATATAATCGATAAAAAAACACTTAATCTCTCATTATCGATTGTGAAAAACATTTAAAAAATGATTAAAAATACAGAGCATAATGACTAATATCCGGAAATACAAGATTATCAAGATCTACACTCGAATCATAAGCAGGCATGTTTAAATATGCATAAACATAATCAAAACATTATCAATACTATTGTTAATTACTGGAAACTAAATTGCAATACTACTTTTAATAACAAAAATGGGAATACAAATCATCTCGGTAAATTTCTTCAAAATATATAAATTGAGAATATGTTTACGTCGTAAAATGCAATCAGTATTACTATATTTGAATATGTATTTGAAATCGAAAAGT
>JAUTDX010004086.1:0-47404 GCA_030844895.1 Ambrosia x helenae
ATTGTGATTATAAATTTATAACAGCTAACGTTGTAGTTTATACGGTGACATTTTCAATTTTGTCTTGATCCAACTTCGGTAGTTTTGCTATTTGTGTTCGAGATTTTTTAACCTTTTACTACCGAATCGTATAGGTTGCAAAGCCATTAAGAGAAATGATATTAGGAGCTCCTCTTGAAGATGCTATACTTAAGGTATTTAATCTCTTTGTTTTGGTTCTGTTTGGAGGTTTGTAAGCATGTATTAGATTCAGATAATGGGCTGCAATATCAGTTCCGTTGGTAAAGATTTTAAGGTCTTCACATTTCACAACAACGACCAGGTAAGAATTGTAATTTCTTGACCCGATCTCTCTACCATAGCCATGACGAGTTATTCTTAGATCTAAACATAGTTATATACTACTATCACGTTTCATTTTGATAATCTTTGAAAAATTTGAGTTTGTCGAGGTTCAAGATGTGGGTTTTGTTGGGTTTATTTTGAATGTTTAATAGGTTTCGTTTGATTTTGTTGATGTTTATAGCATAGTTCTTGAGCCTAATATTACAGGATGTGTTTTTCCTACACAAAACTATCTATTATAATAGATAGACTACTGTTTATAACTCTTAGAACAGAGAAAGTTAACTTTAATCAAAAGTAAGTACAATTAATGGGTAGTTTGTTAATTTGCAACAGCAAGAAAGTCTACTATACTAAAAAAGTCAATGTTTAGTGTGTTTCCATTTCTCTTTTTACTCAATTTAAGCATCTACGAAGTATTAGTTTCAGTGACAATATTCGTTTTGGTTGAAGTGTGTGGTTTTATAAACATTTTTCTTTTTTTTCTTTGTATCAATTTAAGAAAGCCAAACCAATAGTTGCATATTACAAGCTGCAAGGAGTGACCTCAGATAAGGTAACGTACTGGAAAACAATGTATCTATGCTTATGAAAGATCATATTTTATGCGAATATAGCTGGCTGGCAGTATTTTATATGATAGTTTGCCTTTTTTTGTCACATTGTATGCCATTTGTATTATGTTTGTAAATGTTGAAAACTATAGAGACCAAATTCCATGTATGTCTCTCCAACGACAAAAACTGTTTGCAACATGCCTCTCCCCCTCCGCAACGCGCGGGGGGTCAAATTCTAGTTACATCTAATCACTAACCCATACTTCAACTACCGTGTAACAATACGTCATTTTAAATATTTGACTAAAGGAATCCTAATGTTTACCTATATCAAAGCATGCAGCATTACGGTTACTCCATCATAACTCGATATTACATGGTGAATCAGAGAGAGTTGGCATGATGTACGCATTATAATGTCCATTATCTACTCTTCCATTGTGAACCAACACACTGCAAAAAATAATGTAGAACTAAAAGCATCCAGACTATAAAAGATGGTTTATACACAAAAATAATCGCAGTTTAAAACTATTTTATGGCATACCGCAACCAAATTTGTGTTACATTTGAAGTGCGTCTAGAACTTAATACAGCTGCTTACCTTTTTAGACTATTTCATTACGATTGATTCACAAAGTTACTTCATCTGTAAGTTATGAACAACTCAGATGAAAAATTCTACTAAAACTACGAATGAGTAACACCTGTGAAGAGTATAGAGATTGTGAACACTTCTATCTGCTTGTGGTGATAAATACTTCTCATTCTCTCTATCAAGATCAAGTTGCAATGGGAATTCATAACGGTCATTTATCTGTGCAATACAAAATTATCACAATTTCCAAATTAAATGTTTGTTCTGACTAAACCAAATACTAAGCTTATGTATTGTGTTACAGGTGTCAATGAAACTAACCTTCACCATCATATATCTTATGAATTGTATTCAACACACTTTAGATGGAGTTGAAGAATAGGTGGGAAATCGATGAGGAAGAAAAACTTCTTCGCATCCTATAAAAGCCATATAGACATGATTGCAACGGTGAGAAACCAACAAGATAAAATAACAAAGAGTTTAAATAAGTAAATATCAGATCAGAAGACATCAACCTGTATACCATGTTGTTAAGCGTAGTATCTATTATTAACTTCATTTCGTTCTACCTCTACATATTTATCAGGAGAAACGTACACATCGTGACACCCTTTTACATCAATTTGAAGGTTTGACATAAAATATATGTGTTTTATTAAAGCATGTGTGATCAATATAGAACATTGTCATTCCTACATATATCTACCATAGAAGATTCCTTTTTTTGAAATGTAGTCCACATTTACGCATTCGATGAAGTTCATCACATGTCCTTCAAATAATTGTCGTATTGTACTCTCGCAACAGTTCCCTGTGCTAGTGTAGCCACAAAAAGTACATAACTACATAATCAGTCAATCATCAAAAAGTAACATCATTCATGTTTGAGAAAGTGGTATACATAAATAACTATACCTTCGTTTTTTTCTTCAAGTTTCTCATAGAGACTCCTGTTGTAGTTCTTAAACATCATGCCGCATAAGATAATCAGAGGTATTCCAACCAAAAGAATTGATCAGTGTAAACATCCTGTAGTAAAATAAATATATAAAATATTTGATACTTATATTTTAAATATTATTATAATGAGTAGATAGCGGGTAAAACGACTCATTTAAATGAGAGGCATTTAAATGAACGTTCGTTGTCGAGTATCTTTTAAAGATTATAATTAAATAGGAGTCGTGGTAGTATATGAGATCTAGAGGATAGTATTTAGTGTTATAGGAGATCATATAGTAATAATAATAAAATATATTATATTTGAACCCTATTCCGTTTTTTAATGAAACTTAGGTTGACGCGTAGATAAAAATTAGCTCGTCTTAGCAGTATATTCGGAATTTATTAAAACGTTTAAGGTTAAAAGTTATAGAGAAAAACGAGTTGAGCAGCTTAAATAAATAAATAAATAAATAAATAATAATAATAATAATAATAATAATAATGTTAAGATATGGATGATGTGCTCGTGTGTAGGTGTAATAAAAATAATAGTGATAATATAAAGGGTTCAAAGTTTCATTTCACTCTCTCACACTTAAGAGCCAATTGAAGCTACTTACCGATATATTAGCCTACTTAACATTACGTTTATATGACGATATCGATCGAGTGAATGTCGATACTACAGTCTTGCACTGAATACCAGCGAGACGGTCCTGACACTGAATAAGAATCGGACCCGAGTATCGATAGTCTATCTCGTGATGTTCGTATTAAATACAATGGGATATGCTAACCTATTGGGTTCTTTTTTTGTGTTTAGATAAAAATTAGGAGTTTCTTGCTAGAAGGCCACACTTACACCAAGAACCTCTTTTAAGGTGGGTCATTCACGTCTTCCACATGTGTGGGCTAAATGTTTTTGACATTGCTAGTAGGAGTTTTAAACCTTTTAAACCTGCTACAATATGATAGTATAAATTGTTTAAAATGTTTTGGCAAAGGTTTTAGATACATTACAAGGATTAAGTTGCTTGCTAATTTGCTAATTATTTACCACCAGTACGTGGAGTTCTATGCACATTACTTTATACTTTGGTATATCACGATACGTCATTTGAGTTGAGCAATTCCTAAATGGTAGGACACAACCATAGATCTGGTCGAGTGTCAAGTACAGTACTGTGGAGGTAATAGTAATTAAGCCAAGATGTCATTTTGGGTTGAGCAATTCCCTAAAATGGTATGACCACAACTATAGATCTGGTCGAGTGGCAGTACAATGGATGTAATAGTAATTAAAGCCAAGTGTGAAAATCCTCAATACTATGATGTAAATGTGTCATTTTTAAGGAATGTTCTCACCAGCTTTTCCGCTGATCATTTTTTTTTAAAAAAACATTGTTTAGGTGACTTACTAAATAAATAATACAAGATGGTGTCATTGAAAACAGGGGGTGTGGTGAAGCAGTCAGTTTAAATAAGTGGCTCGTCACATGATATGAAATATGAAATATGAAATATGAAATATGTTTTTACATTTAGAGTGTTGGACCATTTGTTTTATCAATAAAGTAATGGTGTTGACGACTTTTCTTAACTTCGATCCTGATGAAAATTTTCCACTGCAAAATAATTATATAAACACCGATACCACCGCTCACGCTTACAATTGTCCCCGCCCGGGGTGTGGGTCGGGGGCTGCGACAGAAGCTCTTTTGTTCCTACACAAGTCTCACTATATTGAAGCTTAAAGAATACACTATATATGTAAAGCCAGAGGAATGCTTTGTGATGCCACCGCATCATTCAGATTGTGTTATATATGATATAATAGTTTAACCTATCAATTTCTGAAACACATTGTGTCTTCAGCTATTTAATTTGAAATCAGTGTTAAACAAAGAATCATACCTTAACTAATTAGTGAATATGAATCTTTGTTGATGTTGCTTGGGCAATGTTTTTCCTCTGCACCAACAAAAAGATAATCAAGTAAAAAAACAATGTATTGAAATGTAAATTCTTTCATTATGGAATAACAACTTTACTTGAATTCGGAATCCGAGAATAATATGATATTGAGAACCTTTACTCATATTTCATTTTGTGATTTATAAAGTGTTTATCAAGGTTACCTAAACCAAGGATTAGAGCTACTTCTCGCCTTGTCATTGTTCGTTGAAGCCGCCTTCATAAAACATGCGTGATCTAGGTCTCGGGGGTCTACTCTTGAAAGAATGCCAAGCCTGAATTCATATTTGCCAGCCATGGCTGCAGCCGCTATTGCAATCCCAGCAAACAAATGGGGTAGCCTGATACACACATCCGAGCCACGTTAGTGATTTAGTTGAACATAAAGTTCCTTACTTTAAAACAGTCCTCAAATTCTCCTAGAATCCATCAACATTATGCAACAGTTTTGTAACCCATATATCTTATGTTTGGGAAATAAAAGAACAAAACTGATTTTTACAGAACATAAGTTTATCAATTGAACAATAAAATATATTGGATTTCAAACAAAGAAGCATAAAAAAAGAACAAAAATAGAAAATCAAATATCCATAACAATTTAATTTGGATTTAAATCAATACAGGTTCGTAATTCTTAGGAAAATGAAGAATCCCAAAATCGCATGAACATGGGTAAATTATAAAAATAAAGAAATAAATGTAGGGATATATAAGGCCCATTACTGTTCTATCAGAAAATACGCAGCGGAAAATACGAACCAGAAAATTTCTAGCTTTATAAAACATTCTCAAATGTTTGGAAAGCATATCTCCAAAATATTATATGTGTCACATCTTTTATTGTTTCTTATTATATTCAACGCGCCTCATCTTTATTAGGTTACGTGATCGCGATCTCGTACAATCCGTTTCCTTACTCGATCTCCTACCATTCCTTTCTTTGTGAGGTAGACTAGACAACCTGCAACCCACCACATACCCGTTTCATAAGTTCATTAAGTGACTTCATGCAAATATTCAAAATGTGGAAATAAATCAACAACACTTGATGATCATGACCAAACGCCTTTTGCAAGTTCGAATCTGAATTCTGGATCCTCACCTCTAACTTCCCATGCCTTCTTACGTACATACCTTAATCTATATTACCATCCTCATCACAAAAAGGGTCAAGCCTGTTCGGTTCTTCAGAATAGCTTGATCCTCCATCCGGCTCCAAAGTAGCGCACACCTAGGTTGAACATCAACAAACCCTTTACACGGTTAAACAAGTTGAATAAAAGAAAGCTGGATTCTAACAAGCCTTGCAAGTCTGAGGAAACATCCTCTGCTCATTCTTCCTCTGGTCTAAACTATCCTCTAGTCTGAGCAAATATCATATGTTCATTCTTCCTCTGGTCTAAACTATCCTCTGGTCTGAGCAAATATCCTCCGCTCATTCTTCCTCTGGTCTGGACTATCCTCTGGTCTGAGCAAATATCCTCTGCTCATTCTTCCTCTGGTCTGGGCAAATATCCTTGCTCATTTATCTCAACTACCTTCATTATCGTATGGTGAACTATGTTTGTTCACTAACAATATCCATTCACTTGTCTACTATAAATTACCATTTCATTCTTATTTTCCATTCTAAATTAATACATAAACATGCATTTACTAAACTAAGAGTTTAGTTCATAAGTCACTTACCTCAAGTCCTCATGTTCTTGTTTGTTTCTTTGCCTCTTCATGATCCATTAACCTTCCATGCTTAAGCCTATCTTGACATGATCCACATCCTTTCATGTCATAATGTTTACAACATCATTAGCATACATGATCATTCATACAAACAACCATTCTCAACACCTATTACAAAAAGGGTCTAGCCTGTTCGGTTCTTCATAATAGCCTGATCCTCCATTTGGCTCCAAAGTAACGCACATCTAGGGTTGAATATCAACAAACCCTTTACACGGTTAAACGAGTTGAATAAAAGGAAGCTGAATTCTAACAAGCCTTGCAAGTCTGAGGAAACATCCTCTGCTCATTCTTTCCTCTGGTCTAAACTATCCTCTAGTCTGAGCAAATATCCTCTGTTCATTCTTCCTCTTGTCTAAACTATCCTCTGGTCTGAGCAAATATCCTCTGCTCATTCTTCCTCTGGTCTGGACTATCCTCTACTTATTTATCTCAACTACCTTCATTATCGTATGGTGAACTATGCTTGTTCACTAACAATATCCATTCACTTGTCTTATTATAAATTACCATTTCATTCTTGTTTCATTCTAAATTAATACATAAACATACATTTACTAAACTAAGAGTTTAGTTCATAAGTCACTTACCTCAAGTCCACATGTTCTTGTTTGTTTCTTTGCCTCTTCATGATCCATTAGCCTTCATGCTTGAGCCTATCTTGACATGATCCACATCCTTTCATGTCATAATGTTTACAACATCATTAGCAAACATGATCATTCATACAAACAACCATTATCAACCAAATATCACATTGACTTTCATTAGTCAATTTCCATTATACATAATACATATATTCATAACCACATTTGTTTGTAATTATCAACTTACCATCATATATGCCACATAGACCAACATAAGATTCATCGCATAGTCTTTCTAATCGCACAATCATGTTTGGGAGATTAACTATGTTATTCTACATTATTGACTTGCCAGAAAGTCAACTGTCAACCATACAAACTTTCTAGTTATAAACATATATCCATATTAATGTAATAGACAACCACAAACATCACATTCACATGTTATAGGATACATACAACTATATGATCACTTAGGTCGACACATACAAACATATAATTAATCTCATACATACTAGTGCCTTTGTGATCTACAATTAGCAACACATTTACTTCTGGATCCCAACTAAGAAATCAATAGAGTACATGGTGTGCATCACACCTATTTAAGCATAAGGTACAAACTCCTAATGCGTACTTCTACCAAACATACCATCAAACTACATTCCTTCATGGATTTCATCAAAACACATTCTTTATGTTAGTTTACTAACAATTACATCAACTCTCACATTAAATTCACATTTGTTAAGTTCATGTATACAATTTTCACACATTATCATCTCCTTGACATTTCAACAAACACTTGGTGTGCGTACAATATTCTAAGCACATTGTAGAAGCTCCCAATACATGCACTCAACCAAAACGCATAATTACCTTCAATCATGACCAATTTCCAGTTGCATAACATCAACTACACATTATTCCTACAATTACATGTATTTACAACTAATTTAGCAACATCAACGCTATAATAAAAACCCAATATCATCATCTTTTGCAAAACAAGCAACTTCTAGTGATTAGCCTAAACCATTAGAGATGATCAATATCACTTACAATCAAGCAATAATACGAATTTAACATGTTTTGCTCAAAACCCATATGTGGGGTTCGAAACCTACACGAATTATACATCAAATTCTACCAAACAAAAGGTACCTTTGGGTTCAATCGACCTTAAATGGTCCATTTTTGGTTAATGCATCGATTTCCCCTTTGTATTCTTGCTAGATTGAGCTTGGTAGTTGGATTAAGGTTGGAGCCCTTCTCCTCTTCCCTGATGTCGACCAAAACAAAACACACACTAGATGTGTGTTTTTGGTGTTTTTATTATAGTTCACAATTTTAATTACGGACTTTGGGTAATTGACATATTCCACCCTCCAAGTTATAATCTCTTAACTCAATATCATATATATTAATCCCGCCTATTAATGTCTTTAAATGAAGTGGGTTTTCGGGGTGTTATAGATACTGAACTAAATAAATGTAGGGGTATGGGGAAGTCACCATTAGCTCGTAACAATCTGGAAGTAGAAAACTATGTTTTCATCAAAGATAGTTTCTTGAAGTTTCTATCAAATGAACAAAATAAATTAAAATAAAAACCTCATCAAGTTGGTAAATATGACTCAATTGCCTAATTTCCGGTTCGTCCCCATTTAACTACATTTAAATCTTATTTAGATAATGGAGAAGTAAAGAAAAAGTTTATACTTACAAAGGGTTAAAAATAGTGTAGATACACAAAGATGGGGATTTTGATGATGAAAAACTGATCATGCACCTTAAACATAGTATTTTCAACATTAATGAATTACATAACATAAAAATATACACAGTGAATAAATTGATAAACACACAAAAAAAACCGCAAAACTGAAAACATAAAACAAATTTATGAAACATACCTGTGTAATCAAGATCGAACTTTGTTATAATCAAATATAACTCAAAGAGGATGTTGGGTTTTGGTGGGAGGGAGTGAAACAAAAAAATAGGGTTTGGGGTGAGAAGATGGGGATTATATATGATGATAGGTAGGGTTTTATGTGATTTAATGTTTGGTATGCTGGAATGGAAAGTGATATGCGGTCGAAAGTCTAAGGTTTTTAGGAGTTAAGATTGTATTTTTATGCAATCATGGGATCATGAACACACTACTTTGATTAGATTTCGTATTTTGTAGGTTAACAAGGTTTAAGGCGTGTTTTGGAGCCTTTCAGGAGCTTTGGATGGAGCAAGATGGATGCGAAATGGAAAAAAACGAAGAAAACTGGATAACTATGTTGGATTGGCACTGGCGATGGTGGTTAAGCCCGTCGCCAACGGATTGGGTATGCGTAGACTGTTACGTCGACAGTCAGATGAGCTGTCAATTGCACATGGCCGTCGCCGACGGGGCCTGGCTGCTGTCGACGACGCGGGGGGGGGGGGGTGGTCAATCTTTACTTTAGCAAATTATAATCTTGAATCACTTTGTAGTTCACAACTTTCAAACTAAAATCTTAAATGATCAAAAGCACTAGACTTCATAATTAGACTATTTCTTCATAAAGTGACGTTTTCTCAATCAACTAAAAACATTAATCACCGACCACAGACTCATCGTGGTTTGACACCCTTGTTATCACTAGCTACATAGTTTGGGATAATTAAGACATGTAAATACTGTTTTTACCGGACTACGACATCCTATCAGAAGGCGGAATGGAATGGACTATAACAAGGTAATGAAATATTGTGTGTTTGGTTAGTTAAAGGAATGAAATAACCAATTCCACAAGGCATTTCATTCTCTCAAAACCATTCCATCCACTCTCCATGTTTTTTTTTTCCATTCCATCTCCACTTTCACCCTTCTTTAATAACACCACCCAAAAGCCACCAACACAACCCCAGTACCATCGTCGCCACCAACCACTACCACCCACATTGTTCACCAACCCACCACCGTCACCACCACTCTTAATTCTCACAGCCCGCCAAGGCGGAAACACGGGGATGTGATTCGAAAGGTTTTCAAGCACAAGGTTCGAGCAACACGCAAGATTTAATTTAAATATAGACCATCAAAGGATGGATGATGTCATAAATTATTGAAATAACACAACATTGTCTGGAAATAAGTAATTGTCTGAAAACACATAACTTTAAACACCATAATAACGTATGACTGACAGTCTGACACAACCAAATCCATGACGGTACCATCCAGTGCAAGCTCAAACCTAACCCTCAAGTCTCCACTCCGCATGGTTAGTTACCTGAAAAACATGCATAAAAGATTTGTCAACATAATGTCGGTGAGTCCATAGGTTTTAGTGTACTATGTAAAGTGCTTGTGTAATTCGTGTATGACCAATCATAGGCTAGCTAAGTGAATGATTACTGTGTAAACCACGAGTCCCATAACCATACCTATTGATTGTTGTGCCTCACGCATTGTTTAATAAAGACTGGTCTCTTCAGGGACCCACTTATATTCCCGTTCGGTGACTTGCCTGGTGATCAGCTAGGTGGATCGGGGATACAGCACAGAGATGATGCTGATCAGTAGCTGCTTTCGTTTTCAGTTGTTTGTTTTATTTCATTTGCTTATGTACTGTACTTATTTAGGGTGCTCTGCACCCAAGACATTTTTATTTCTGTATTGTACTACTTTATTTCCATTTCAGTTATTTTGACTGAATTTTGACTATCCAGGGAATTGGGGAGCACCAGAGGGGATGCTCTTTTCAGATCTTTCTCCCGGTTTTTCTTCGACACCAGGGGATAATTATTCTCCTTTTTTCGCACAATAGTTAGCTATTTCATAAACGCTATCTATTTTCACATTGGGGACAATGTGAAGTTCGAGTGTATGAATGGACTATATCTTTGTTTGTCCTCTTTCTCTTGTGTGTGTGTGTGTATATATATATATATATATATATAAACATCAAAACTTCAAGCCTAACTGATTTTGATAAAGGTAACTAGGGGCGTGACAAACAGATGAGATACTAGCATGCTAAATCTTTACACTTGCACCCATTCCTTCCGGTTACGTGAGCTTTGAGCCTTAGTATAGATTTCATTTCTTGACATGCTTATGGAGTGAGCCGGATGTTTTGTGCAATTTAGAACTTGTCATTAGTATACTTGTTTTAGATCAGAAACGTATGAGATTGTATGAAAATAATTGAGGTGTTTAGGATACCTTTTTACTTTAGCCTTTCTTTTCGTTTTATCTGTTTCCGCACCCAAATGTTATCCATTATTTAACCCTGTTGAGCCTATATCCTATGTTTTTTTTCTTATTTACTACACCATTTCACTACTTAAACAAATTTAGCCTTTTTATTTAAACCTTTTGTGTTGAAACTCGGTTTAAGTTATCGTTTAACTCGTTTTACGTTATATTTAGTTCGTGTTTAAATATTTAGATCTCGTGTTCTGTGTATATTCATGTTATAGTTATGATTTGTATTCGATATTAAAAAAAATACAGAAAAATAGAACACCCTAAAATAGGGTGAATTAGCAGTGGTTGAGCAGTTTTCAGGGCTTGAAAGTTAGAATTTTGTGGTTAGCTCGAATTAAATAAATATCTCTTGTATTCGCGTGTGTTTTGTATAGTTCGTGTTTGTTTCTGTTAGTTAGACATAACCGCCAAGTTTTGGCCGTTTAGTCACTTTAAATATCCATTCCACACCTTTTACCTTTGTCTATCATTACAACCCTTTAAAGACCACTTGATTTGTGCTTTTTCACACGTTAGTTGTAAATATTAGATCTTTTGACAAGCTTATGATATTGCACGATTCATTGTTTTGGCAATGGTGTGATTTACACATATACATTACACGTGTGTTTCATAAATAAAACCGAGTGTTTGTGAACATTGTGAGTCGTGTAAAGATTTGCATGCTATGTTGATCAGAAGTGAATCATCGATGTTTAGTTATCTTGTCACCTGTATATATATGTTGGCTTGATTCTTAATTGTATAGGTTGTTTTATCTTTGTTGCGATTTGGCGAGTTTTTCATTTATTTTTGTTTAGTTGTTTGCTTGAGGACAAGCAAAGTTCTTGGTAACACAGATCTGCACGGTCGAGCAGACCAAGTGCATGACCGTGCAGACTCATTTTGCTCAGAAGCACTGCCAGTGCAACCTGATACTCGGCAACTTTATAATCAGCACGGTTGTGCAATCCAGGTACACAACCGTGCATCTTTATCAGGTCACCAGTCCACTTGGCCCACTTGTCTGACGCACGTAGCATGACATCACGATCAAATAAAGTGCACGACCGCGCACTTCTATAAAAACAGAGCAAAAGCTACTGATCAAGATAGTGGGTAATTTTCTCTCGATTCTGGGCAATTTCTAGAGCTAAAGACTTGTAGTGAAGGCGGATAACAAGCTCGGGAGGCGATCAGAACCCACTATCATCATCCAATCCATCACATTTAGCTTTTTATGGTTTGATCTTCAAACTTGAATCTTGTTTAAATCGGATTTTGTTAGCTCATTAGTGATGTTTATGTTATAGATTGTAACCTACAGGTAAAAACAATAGTATTTAGTAGTTAAAACAATCGTTTGTATGATAATCATGTTATGTATGAATTTGGCGTTTTTCATGTTATAATCTTGATGATCATATTGCAAACATGTTTCGTTGTTGTTGGATTCCTGGTTGTGTTCAGGTGACTTTGATGATTATTGTGTTGTGTTAGTCGGATACATGTTGAAAACCGCACGGTTAATCGATCAGTAGTAAACTAGTTAACTTGTTAATGTGTTTACACCATGAAACTGGAAACGGGTATTGGTTGAGTTAAAATCAGGCGAGTAACAATCAGGAATGCTTATCTGCATGTAAAGGGGTTTAAACAACTTAATGGTGTTGTTACTGATGTTTGACACGGTTGTTGATCTCTGTTAGTTATTTTGGTAAAAATAGCGATCTTAGTAGATTTATGTTCAAAGTTGGTAAAATTGAATAGTTTGTGATACGCTCTACTTTATGCTGGTCTCGGTGGTTGTAATATGTATTCGGTATTGCTTTCCTTGATTAGTAAGGTTAGAAAACTCTTAACGGATGATTAACTTATCTTTAGAAGATTTGCATGAGATTATATCAATACCTCGCTGATGAACAATTTTAGGTGGTTAACGTGTGTTTATCGTGTTAGCTTTCCGAATAGTTGTCATGTTAGGATTCCGAAAGGGATACTAACTGTCCGAAAATGAGAATGTTGATCTCGCGCTTTTTTAACATATGTTATGTATTTGACATGCTTAGGTTGTTATTATAGTATATTTACATATAAATTTTGTATTTGGAGTCTTACATATGTTAATTTAGTATTTTAAAATTAATTTAGTTTAAACAACTTCAAACTATCTTTTACTGGTAAATCGAGGACAGAGTTTCAGTACTATTGCATCCGCCCGCGTTCATTGATCGATATCTGGCTCTTATCTATGCTTTACTACATATATAATAGGGTACACTTGCCTTTTTGTGTGTGTTTTAATGTTAAGGTCTAAACCATTTTTATAAATATTAAAACCAAACATGTTTTAAATTTGTCACTAATTTATGCGTACCCGCACACACATTAGGTGCCCGAGCGTTGCAGCCGGAAACGACATTTAGATTGGTTCTGTTAATCCATGATCAATTAAGCAAAATATTTGTATTGGTGTGTCGCATAGTTATCAGCGGAGGTTGAACTGCGTTTTTAGTAAAATTAGGGGCATACTCAATACATATAAAATATTCAAAAATTTTAGGTAAAATACACTACGAAAAAAACGGGGGATGGGGCCACGAGTGGCCCCAAAAAAGTTTTGCCCAGTGGGTGTATCCGAATAAACCATCCAATTGTACATAATGTATATAGATTTTAATTATCACATCATACCTTTTTAAGATATTTTCCTTCCATATATATGTATATATAAAAAAAACAAAGAGTTATGAACTATATTATAGTGCTTTTCATTAAAAAAAATCATTGAGAACTATGTTACGTGTATCTTCTCATTCAACAATTTGTTACACGAAAATTGTCTACAAACACAAATATGACAAAATTCTGATATCTATAAATAATATCGACTGATTAATCGGTGAACAATTCTAAAACAAAATTTTGAATTCAATAAATAATACATAATTTTTTTACCGCAACCGAACCAATCGAATCCTACGTGCTAGAGGAAGCGCAAGCACATGAATATATACATATCAATAGTATGTGTGATACGCTAAACAAAGAATTAGGATGATCATGAGGAATTGGGAAGTTACATGTGCAAACACATGAATATATAAATAATGATTTGTGAGATACGGTTAGCAAGAAATTAGGGTGATCGTGGGGGAATAGGAAGTTACATTATTTTAATACTACACGGTGTGGTCATAGCCTTAAGAGGACATGGAACGACATTTGGCATTCACTTCCGCGTTGGGGGCATGGAGTAAGAAGGGACAAATGGGCGGGGTGGTGCTGGTGGCTTGGACGATATTCATGGTTTGGTTCCGTTCGGTTGTTAGCCTTAGCCGAAACCAAAGTCACTTGCTAATCTATGTTATTAATCGGTCAGTACTCGGTTAATTAGTTTGGTTTATTGGTTAGATTGTCGATTCTCGGCTTGAATCTATTAACAACCAAAACCAAACTTGGGTTTGATCATTTTTCATAAAAATACATGAAATTAATATATAAAAATACATGAGATGGAGATATAAAAGATAGAAACATACGAAATAGTTAATGGTTTTATTTTATTAATTTTGGTTAACTGAGGGTATAGAAAAAAATAAATATAATCGATAACTGCTTTTTGGTTGATTTCGGTTCGTTTTCGTTTGTTTTCGTTTCGGTTATTGCTTAACCTTAACATATGATTTTTTAAATTAAAAAAACTCTGGCAATACTATACTCAAATTAAAGAGAATAACATGCTCGTTTATACGATGTAATAATATTAAGAAAGTATTAACGTATGAAAAAGTTCAGTGGGCAATATTGGTGGTGAGAGATGTAGGATGTTACAGATGGTATCAGAGTCACTCCTGTGCCGTTCAGGACGGTGGGTCACCTCATCAGGGACGATGAGACTCTAACAGGGGGTTAATATGATATCCCAGGCAAATCCCACATCGGTCGTGGCTAGGAGAGATCCTTGGTTCATATGTAATCAAGTGCCTCTTAAATCACAACAGGTTTTGGGGCTTAATGTTAGTGAATGAGAGGAGAATTCCACATTTAAGTGTGCTCAGGTGGGAGTAGTACCAGGATGGGTGACCTCCTGGGAAGTCTCCACTAGGGCAACCAAAAACAAATCTGTGAGCTCCAGATGGGTAACCCATCTAGGCAAAGCGTACAATATTGGTGGTGAGAGAGAGGCCGGATGTTACAACAAAGGATTGAGGCAAGGCGGCCCCTTATCTCCATTTGTGTTTCCTTGTTGTTATTGAGGCGCTATCGTGTATGTTTGTTAAAGCTAAGGATGTGGGGATCATACATGGTATTTAAACGCCATATGGGGATCTGAATTTATCCCATCTTTTATATACGGATAATGCGATCATTATGGGTGAATGGTCCATGGTGAATATTTCATATGTAGTTAGAATTTTAGATGTTTTTATATATGCCCCGGTCTTAACATTATTCTTGCTAAATCCAAACTCTTTGGATGCAGTGTTGAATCTTTGAAAGTGGAGGCGTTTACCAACATTGTTGGTTGTCTTGCGAGTAGCACTCCTTTCAAATACTTGGGGTAATGGTCGGGTTGAACATGAATCGTGTCAATAGCTGGGTGCCGGTTGTAGATGGTGTGGAGGCTCGTCTAGCTAAATGGAAGACACTTTGTCTCTCCATCGGTGGGCGGGGCACCCTAATTAAGTCGGTCTTTAAAGCATTACCGGTGTATTATTTCTCGATATACAAGGCCCCTAAGGCGGTTTTGGATAAATTGGAAGTGTTGTTTAGAAGGTTTTTATGGGGCGGTAACAGTGAGAACTTTAAGATGGCGTGGGTTGCATGGGATTGCATTGCCCTTCCTAAAAAGTGTGGTGGGTTGGGATTGTGTAAGATGAATTTTGTGTGTATTCTCTTTGGAAGAAGACCATATAGGCAATTCTTCTTGCCATTAGTGTCATTCGCCTGAAGAGACGACATGTCATTTATTCTCGGGCTGCTCCTTTTCGATTGTTCTCTGGAAACATCTTAGTGTTTGGTGCAAGGTTCAAAACATATTCGCTTTCTCTGTTTGGGATCTTTTGGAGTTGCACAATTATGTCGGGTTGAATGGGAAGAAGAAAGAGATCTTTCACTGGCTAATTATCATCGGATGTTGGTGTTTATGGAGAGCTAGGAATAAGCTCATTTTCGAAAACAAGACAGTTAGGATGGAAGACATTATTAGTGAGGTTAAAGCGATTGGTTTTCTTTGGGCAAGAATAGAGCTAGATTGAGTTCGCTTTCTTGGTCCGATTGGTGTATTTTGTAATTATGTAACTTAGTTTGTGTGGTTGCCCTGGCTTGGGGTTTTAGCCGTTTTTTAATGAAGTATACCTTTAAAAAAAACCACTAATCCTAATAGACACAATCTTGTTTGAACAGACAACATTTTTTTTAAAACTGCCCAATCTTAACTTTGTAAAAGTCACAATTTAACTACTAATGACTTTCAATAAAAAAAAGCTTGAAAAGTTGATGCAACACTCATAATGTCTCTTCTCCCCTTAAATTCACATTCGGCTTAGGTGACACCGTTTAAAAATGTATGAGTCAAATACGTATATATTATTAAGTTTAACAATGTCACATGTCACTGGTCTTCAGACTGTCAACATTGCGCCCGAAATTCTACCGCCCGAGATGATGTGGAAATCATCCAAGTTTTCAGGCGCATTGAAGTAGATCCGAAGGTGAGAGATCCGAAGGGGAAATCCGATTGCCAAGGCACCCAATTTGTTTTGGTTTTTGTGCCAAACTAAACTTTTATTTAAATGTATTGTGTCCTTTGCTTGTTTCAAGAAGATACAGACGGGATGTGAGGGGGTAAGTTGCTGGCAGTGGTGGTGCTATACGATGCTGGTGGTGTTGGCCGTTGGGTGTTGTTTGTTCGTTCCCGGAAGATAAGATAGAAAACTGTATTATGTGTTTCATGGTTTCAAGATGTGAAACTAACTTTTTTGATAGAGAAAGGATTAGCTGGCCGCCATTATATCTCAAATACCGTGGATCTCATTTGAGATGTTATATTAATTAATTAAATTAAATATAGTTATACTAAATATAATTTAATAGTTTAAGTATTTAGATTAAAAGTAAAAAATAGGTGATGATGTGGAAAATGTAAGGATTTTTGTACAGTTGAAGATGAAAATGAAATTTTTAAGGATCTGTAACAATGTGATGTGGCAACTGACTGAGCAGCTAAGGACGTCTAAGGACTCCCTTAACATCGGAGATAATCTCATAGCATGAATCTGTCATAACATGATGCTTTATTTTGTGATATCAGATTATAATTTAAATAATTATAATTAAAAATATTACTCACTTTTTGTGTTTACATAAAAAAATTCAAGAAACTTCTAAATATAGTCAAAAGTTTTTCTAGGAACCATATCTTTTTCCTAATACGTTCAAAATAAATTTTATTATATACGGTTGACTTTGAAAGAAAGAGAATTTTAGTATGAACCAAAGGCCACGAGTCCTAAACCGCGTTATAGCAGGTAGCAACTACAGAAATAGATAATAGTAAATGCGGCTAGTTTAGGGCAACATTATCTTTTCTACACCCTTTAAATTACTTTAATATGACAATTTAAGGGTGAGTTTCAAAACTTATATGAGAAGTTGAAAAGTTAAATTTATGTCTACCATAACATTTGTGACTTGTCACAATATTAGAGTCAGGGGCGAAGGATAAGAAGGGCCAGGGGTGGCCCTGGCCCCCCCTGTTTTCTGCCGCAATGGTATAAATTTGCGATTTTCATAGGTAACTTGAGTCCGGGTTAAGTCCGGCCCCCACCGATTTGCCACTACCCATCGAAAAAAATTGAGTCGGCCCCCGCCGATTCCGAAACCAAGCTTCGCCACTGATTAGAGTGAGTTTCAAAACCAAAAAGAAGAGGTGAAAAGTTGAATTTGTGTTATCTTGGAAACCAAAGGACACTAGGATGCTTCATTTTTTAAGCGGATGGAGTTTTTAATATCAGTCATAAATCGATTGAATATATGCAACAATAAACAGATTGAAAACCTCACTTATTTGTGTACAAATGGGAAAATGACTAGCTTCTATATTCACCATATATCTTTAGACGTTTTCAGTTTTTGGTTCTAATTTATATGTTGTTTGATATTTGTGTTGTTTTGAATGAAAGAAACACGAAGACCTTATGGAGAACCCATCAATGATCAATGGCAGTGGTGACTTTCATTTTCTGTTGTGTGTTTAGATTTTTATATTTTTGCTTTTATGCATTGTCTTTAGAGGGTTTGCAATTATCCAATTTGGTTAGTATAAATGGTTTGACGTATTTCTTTTTTATTTGAACAAAAGAATACGGAACAAGCTATGCATAAGCCATAAATAGAGGTATCAACCCTACCAATGATGATCAATTGTAGCGAAGGTTTTCACACTCAGGTGCTTGTTTTATTTTAAGCATTGTTAAATGAGTTAATCTTAAATATTAAAACCAACAAAATGGTCTTGATCATGTATAATAATTGTCTCGATTCTTGGTATGTCCTTCGGTTTAGGAAATTTCATATCGTACCAAATGGTTTGGTTTACTTTTAATATTTGAAATTTTTAGGCTATGTACTTATTACATTGCAGTGCATTGCAGTTTTTATTTATTTAAGTTGTACTGTTTATATTAATAGATTATGTTTAACAATATAATAAATGGAGTACTTTTTTAAGTTTTAACTATATCCATTTTAGCTTTTTTATGCATTCTTTATCTAGATTCGGTCAATTAATCAGTGAAACCAACCAAAATTTTATGTTGTTTTATTTGATAAACTAAGTTTGGCATACAGTTTACACTTAATATTGTTATAATAAAATCTTTTAACACACTTTAAAGGCACGAAACTATAAACATCTATGTTGAATTTGAAACTTTAAAGATGACACGTATCTGTTTAACTTTTCAAATTCAGTGTGGACTTTTTTTTTGGATTGATGTTTCTGCTTTTATACACATGTATTTTTATTTTACATATTCTCAAAATTAATTAATAAAGTTTTTCCATGCAACAAGTTAAACTTTAAATTCAAAGTGTGTCATAAATTAAAATATAATTAAAAAAAACAACTACTTTATACTTTGACTTATATTGCTTCAGTTAATACAGAAACCGAATGACTTGAGCAAGAGTAACATCATAGATAACCACAACTTCTCAAATGGTTTGCAATCATGGCATTTAATCTGTTGTGCTCTATTTTTATCGGTTCAACAAACAATACCAAAATCATGCAAGCATCATGTTGTCGCAAAGAGAAGCCAAAACTCTAGCAAGGCTTGGAACAAATCATCGCTCACAAAATTTCCACTCGTTCATGAGGTTAGAGGATATTATGATAATTTTCATCTCAAGTTAAATTTCCGGTTATTAGTCGACAACTGATTAGACCCAATGTTCATAACCAAATTACGAAGCTGAAATAATTGAAACCCATTGATTTTTGAAATACCTTAATCGAAAGTTATGGTTATGGCTCAAAACCAAATCGAGGCAAATAAAAACTTGTGCACGCCCTAAAAATCACCGATCAAAGTTTTGTGCTCCCCGTCGCAACACGCGGGCAACCCACTAGTATAATTATATATGTTAATTAATTTATTTTTCAAGCTTTTTTGTTGATTTATGTATAATTTATTATAATTTCACCTTTTTACTTGTTAATTGAGGTATTTTTATGTACTAGTAGGGTGACCACGCAATGCAGCGGGGAACACATACACTTCTAAGGGTCTGTAAGGTTCGATTCAGTTCGATTATTAGCTTGAACCGAAACTAAACCAAAGTCATCAGTTAATCGATCTTATTAAACAATCGGTTGCTTGGTTCGGTTTATATCTAGGGGTGAACAATAATTGAACCCTTAACCGAAATCGAATAAAAACACACAAAACCGAACCGAAAATTAACCAAAAACGAGTTAACCTAATATCGTTTTTTTTTATACCCTAAGTTAACCAAAATTAACTAACTAAAACTAAACCACTCATATATTTATATGTTTTATACCTCCATTTCATGTACTTCTAAGTAAAATTTTTAACCAAATTTTGGTTTCGGCTATTGACTAAAATTAAGTAAACCGAACTAAAAACGACAATCTAACTAAATAAACTGAACCAATTATTTGGTTGGTTAATAAGATCGATAAACAGATAATGTCGATTTTTGTTTCAGTTGAGACTAATAACCGAACTGAACCAAACCCAACCATGCACCGTTAGAAGTTTTTGTGTTCCCTACTACATCGCACGGGCACGCTGTTATGAATATATGAATGGTTCCATTTCAGCTTAATTGATTTCAGTTAACTAAGTGTACAAAAAGAAAACGATAACCAATTTTAAATAAAATAAGATGTTGGTTAATTCAGTTTTCAATTGATTTCGGTTCATTGTTGTCTGTTTTTAGTTTGGCTTCGGTGAATGGTTTAGTTATAGCTCATTCTTAGATATTGTTAATTACGTAGCACATAAATTTTAAACTAAAAAAATATCAATACTATACTCAAATTAAAGATAATGAAATGCTCATTTTTATGATGTAATTTTTTTTATAAAAGTATCAACGTATGAAAAAATATGACTATTTTAAAAAAGAAGTCTAACTATAATTTAAATAAGTGAAAGTTGAGTAAGTTTAAATGATTAAAGTGTAACTAAGATAAAGTATAAAAGGGTAAAAGTGTTTGAATGACTATTTTATCCCTATTGTAGGGTTGTTAATGGAAATAAAGTTCTTAACTTTTTGATATCTTAAACTACCATTGCCTCATGCATTAAAATATAGTATAGATAAAAAACAAATCACTATTAGTTTATCAAACTTTTTTTAACTTACTATTTTTACAAGTTTAGACACATTAAGTTAGTAAAATGTTACCAAAAGGTATTAAATAGCGTTGTTGATTGCCATCAATTATACAAATTTAACATGTATTTTTGGAAATGTGACTTTCCTTCATTGTTTAAAGGGATAAATAAGTCACACCTGCCTCTCGGCAGGCCCGCCACCACACATTCGGCCAGACCATGTTATCTTAACTAGGTCCACATTGACATCAGTGTGGGGCTTGACATTCCACGATAATATATAAGTACTTTTATAATAGGGCGTATTTGAACTAAAACTGTTAATAAATGTTACATAATCATTTTATTCGTGTCTGTTAGAAAATTGTAGCTCCAACACGAAAAGAACTAATTCTAGAGCAAAAACAACACAAAACGGAGATTCCTAAAGACACAAGATCTAATGCATGTCCTAAGTAAGTGTAGAGACTCCCCTGAGGCAAAATAGGCGGCAAAGCCAACTTTGGATCGACCATGCATGGCCACACACATTGGTACGAAGGCCTACACACTAGAAGACAAAGCAACCAGTTTGGGAGACAAGGAAAACATCAACTTATCTGGCGCCAGGCGTGCAACCCCTAAAGGAAATAGAGAAATGTTCCCTGCAGCAACAGAATGTACCTAGAACAGATGCCTAAGCATGCCCCCCTTGGTACATGGGCGTGCATTTCCTGAAATTCTGCCTATAAATAGCAGCTTCTATCTAGCCGAACTTGTGCCTTTCTAGAGCCATATTTCACCCTCTTGGTGACCTGTAGGGAGGACTTAGGGCCAGCTAAACCCTCTCTAAGAGTAGGAACCATCCTACCTTGGGCTCACGATCTTGAAATGGCACAGTAGGTTTAGTTTACATACAATAAAGTCGAGGGTTGCGAGAATTATCTCATACGCATAGGATCATGGTGGTTAGAAGCTTGTCTATTAGTGGAAAGCTCTCGTTATCTTGTGTTGTAATTCTTATATGGTTGTATCCATCCAGTATTCTTTAAACTCTTCAATACGTTATACTTTTTATATTATTAGTAGTTCATTTTTAGTTACTTGATGTGTTTATCTTCTTAACTAATTCTTGTTTGTTTATTTTTGTTTAATTAGTGAGTAACTTAACAATCCTAAAATCAACCAAAACTAACTTATCTAAAAACTATCATCGGGTCGTACGGCTTCTGGTAGTCCCAAGCTAGATTCAAGGAGAGGATTCCGGTAGTGAGACAGATCCTTTGGGCTTCTGATATCCAAACTGGATTTCAAACAATGACTTCTGAAGTGGACCAAATACGGGTGAAAAGTTTTTAGTATCGCATCAGATGTGTGAGTGGTTTTCTCGGCAAGGGTTGGATTCCCTATGGGTGCATTTGTGGTCTTTAAGTCACATACGTTTAGGATTATGTTTCACCTTTGTTAAGGTTATCATTTATTAGGCTTAGGGGTTAAGGGTTGGCATTGTTATGTCATTTAATAATCGCTAACCATTATATTTACTTGATCACTAAATATTTAAGTTGTCAATAGTATTTATAGAGTAGTATCTTTAACAATCGTTGAAGCCGTTTACTACTTGGAGTTGTTTAAAGATATGAATATAAATATTATATAAGATAAACCTAACAAGAATACTCTAACTAGCTCTCATTAGTACAAAGCTATTTACTACTTGGGGGATTCTCACCATAGCTAATCCTTCGGTACGGAAAGTGAGAGTTAAGGGAGGAAGAAGTAATCCTAGCTGGAGTAAAACGAGCGGTTTCGCGGTGGTTTGGGAAGTTCCTTGAAAACAGGACCTAAACTTTCTAATGAACTATATAACTTGTGTGTGTTAGGCTCGACGACACTTGTTGATAAGGAGAAGACCGGCCTATAAGGCATTAGTCCGAAGACACCTTTACGGGGACTCGTGCACTTCCCCTGCACGTGATCCGTTTAGTTGCAAGAACGTCGTCCCTTATTTATATCTTTTCCTATCTCCTAACTCTGAAGGGACCGTTCAAGTCCGTTTTCCATATAAAAATTAAAACCATTTCTACTACTACAAATATAATTAATCTACTTATCTGAAAAGTACCTAAGACTAGCATATTTTCTAACCTACTATTTATTTTTTTAAACAAAACTTTTTTCAAAAACTATTTGTTTTTTCAAACCCCACTGTTTATTCTTTTTCAAAACCCGATTAACTAAAGTGACGAAAGATTGAGTACGAGAAAGTGTGTTATCTGGAATACGATACTCGATATGTACCCTACAAACTATGTTATACATGTTAGGTTCTCTGCCTATGTTAGTTTTAAATATGTACATAAGTAAATCAAACATAAGATTAATCTATAAAAACAACAAACATCATACTACATAAGTAAATCGAACATCAAATCATTCAAAGAATCATCTCTTTCGGATAGTTATAACTATGCTTAGTCGAACATGATTAACAAAAGAAACAAATACTAAAATTATCATCTAGAACAAGTTTAGAGAAAATACCAAAGAAGTAACCTGGAGTGTTACGATTAAAAAAACACAACTATTTTAAAAAAAAATTATTATACACATATCAAAGAGAAAAGTGCTTATTTATTTTTATGGTATAATTAAAAAAATTCATGTATATAAATTTGTGTTTTATGTGCTTTATACGATTTTTTCCACCAAAATTAAATTACTCTTCTTTAAAAAACCAAATATCATGTTTTTATTAATAAAAATGATTGAAACTATAGTTTCAGAATTTTATATGATAACAACAAAAAATTTGAAAGAGAAAAATAGAACTGGGTCTGGAGTCTGGACCAATCCCTTTTTTTTTCAGACGAATAACAGGCTTAAGCATCTTTTTTACATTGGGCCTTTTCGATGTTAGGCCCGAGCTTCATGCAACTCTATGGCTCAATGCGTAAAATAGATGAACAAAAAAGCCGGTTTGGATCTACCAACATGTTTATAACCAGACCCACTTCCCTATAAAAACCGGTTTGCCCAACATGATTTGAGCCTGGCCCAGCTAGCGGTTTTGATACCCAGTTAAAAAAATTTATTGTTATCATTTTTTTTTTTTGTGGAGAATACTGGTTTAGAACCCAAACCGGTTTGATGTTAAAAAATACCGGTTTCAATGGCAAAGGAAACCAGGTTTCAAATGATAAATACCGATGGGCTAGCCGTCTAGGGTCAATTTTGACCACTTTTTAACTCATTCCCCTCAATTTGTTGGTATATAAATATGTGTGTGGCGTTTTGGTTGAATCACAACAATCAAGTATGTTTTATGTTTACGAGGAATAATATGGTCCAACATCAAATATTCATGGTTCAATGAGAAATGTGGAATTCATAAAAAATTCAAGTATTAACGATGATCTAATTTTTAAGATGTATTATTGTGTTGTTGTACTTCAATGAATGAAAAATACTAAACGGAAGCCGGATAACACTCCAAGCAGCGAGCACGGGAGGGTATGGTGGGACGGACTTTTTATCTTGTATGAGTGCGGCTTGGTGGAATGGTAATATCAATATCAATTTCTAATCCTAGCCACTATGGCCTAAAATCTACTAATTGCCCAAAATTTTACAAAAGCTATGGGATATGCCTTTTCTATTAGTAGCAAGGTAATAGCGCTACAAAGACCACGACTCACTCCATCGATAGAAATGTCCATTTATTTGAAGGATTACATGGACGCGACATAATAAAAACAACATATATCCTAACTCGAAGACGAACTAGAATATGAGGGTGAGATATACATGGACGAAGTAGAAGTTGACGACCCCGATGACCAAAAACTGACAAATAAAAAATAAAACGTCAAAAATTTTAATGCATTTATTGTTCTTTAAGATTTCAAATAAGTAAAATAGTAGATTTCACTTATTTTATACTAGATTATATCTCGGGAGCGTCTCGGGTTGAGAAATCTAATTTGAAATATGAATTTTACACCTGAAATAGACTGATGCGTTTTACAGTTACATGCAGGAAAAGCTTCGAGTAGCACTTAACATAAAACAATTAACAATGTATCTCCAATGTTAGTGCATAACCTTAAACAATATATAAATCTAATATTAAAACCTAACTTAAAATAATGTACAACTCCAATGCTAAAACATGTTGTAAATAAAATTCATATTTACTGGTTTGAACATAACTAATGACTTGCCTATACATGATTGATGAATAACCTGAACACTATATGTTTTTTTTCTTGTATGAACAAAGCCACACAAAAAATAGGCGAACTTTATGTTAAATAAGAGAACAACAGAATGGGTCGTTTTTTTTTCCGTTTTTTTTATATAGCACTATGGTACCCGTTGGAAAGATAATAAAACACTCGTTAATTTGGTGTAATTATTTCTTTAAAAAATCTCGTGTATAAAAGATATTAACGTTTAAAAGTGATGAGAGGAAACATTAGAGATAAAAATCTAATTTTGTTTTTAAATTTTAAATTATTATTTTCCTAAAATAAAGCCCTTGCCACATGGGATGACACATGACACACTCAATGAAGAGAATACTCTTTGAGTGCCATGTCATTAAAATGGTTTTGGTTTATTATATGTATAGATAGAAGATTAGTTTCAACATTTTTTTATATATAAAAAAATATTGGGCTGACACAAACCGATTTGAATAGATTTGATTTTTTTTTTTCACGATAATCGCTTTATAACCCAAACCAGTTTATCCACCTCATTATGGTAAGTGATTTGACAGGGTTTGGTTTGCTAATCGGGTGAACCATTCGGGTGCCTTTTTTATCTTCCATTTATAAGACAACTGATGTTTTTGCCTCCACCACTCCATCAGCCCATCACCCCAACAACCATATGGGTGAGTGATTTTCAAATTCAAATGCCCATTAATCGTCAATGGGCCTCGGAGGTTGGCCCACTCAATCTTGAACTTGACCCATGAATTGTAGGTGACCATTGAATTTGTGTTAGCAGTGCGATACTTCGATTAGATTGCCTTTATAAGGCCGAAAAGGAAGTTGGCCCACTTTGCAAGTTTTGGGTTCGATCTACAGGGAATAAGATGGTGATACTTGATAGTGTTAACATATTTTGCCAAAGGAACTTTTTTATTTTATAAATTAATATAATTTGATCAAATATAATAGAACAAATTTCATGTTATTTATGAAAACGCTCAACATATTCAAGCAGCTTAACAAAGGATGGAAGCAAATCACTAAAGAACAAAGATGTTTTATAGCTACAATTTCACCGTGTTAACTTTGGGTAAAAGTGAAAGCATTTGCGTTAACCAAATTCCTAGTTCAGTTATTATTATACCCCTACGAATTTCTTTACAAACCATATTCATGAGATTGGTTACCTTTTTCAAAGAAGCCGATGACATAAGTGATGCTCCATCATACTCTTTACGTCTTAACCATATAATAATAATAATAAATAAATAAATAAAATAATTAATAATGAAAATCTGAAATTAGGAACTATTTTCATCACATGAGCAAGACTCAGAAACAATACATGTGTATTGGTAAAATTTCAGTTCATAAAGGACAAATTTATATTTGGATAGAGGGTAGACGGGCAACAAGCTAAGCCATTATCCTTTAGACTATCTGTTGTGGCCCGCGAGTAGCCTGCTGCGAGCCACAATGTTATCCACGTGGATCGCTCGGCCCATAACAACTTCAAGTGACTGTTGGCACGAGCGAGGCCAAGCGAGCTAGCTCGCGTGAGCTAGCTCGCGTGAGCTAGCGAGGCCAGATTCAAAAAAATAACCGTTGGCTGCTAGCTAACGGTCAAATTTTGGTTGTTTAATATATATATATAGGGGATGGATATTATGAAAACCCACTTTTAGGGTGAAAACTGTGGAAACTCTGACTTCCCGAGCTTTTCAGGCCTGAAAATTTTAGGGCATGTAATATACATAATTCTAAGCATTTTGAGCCAAAAAAAATAAAAAAAAAACACCAAGCGGTTTAAAAAAAATAAAGTTTTCTGGTAACACATCTTACACGAAAATTACACATGTTATTTTCGTGTAACAAGTGTTACCCGAAAACGGTTTTTTTTTTTAAACCGCTCGGTGCTTTTTTGATTTTTTTGCTCAAAATGCTTATAATCATGTATATTACATGCCCTAAAATTTTCAAAAAAAAAACTCGGGAAGTCAGAGTTTCCACAGTTTACACTCTAAAATGGGGGTTTTCTTTATATACTTACACTATATATATATATATATATATATATATATATATATATAGGGTTTGGATCCGTTGAGAACTCGATGAGTTGTGAGAACTCGACCTAAAATGCGAAAAGATTTTTTTTTTTGCACACTCGTGTAAAAACACGTAAACCCCGCTGTAAAAAAATTAAAAAAATATATATTAATTTATGCCAAATTACATCGTTGCAAGGGATTTTTATCCACGTATAAGTATATTAATATTTTATTTATTATTTTATTGTTAATTAATTATGGACCACATATTCATTTTTTATTAAAAAAGTTTGTAGTTATAAAGTGAGTTCCTATGGTTCTCACAACTCATAGGAGTTCTCAAAATATCCGGATCATATATATATATATATATATATATATATATATATATATATGGTGCTAGTTGATCAAAAAATATTATCTATCAATTTTTTATCTTCAACTTGATAAAAAAATGGCAAACCAAAACCCAAATACGAATTCAATCCCGCCCCCAGCAAACCGTGTGAGACCACTAAGCTGGAACGTGGAAGAAGAAGTCGCCTTGGTCAATAGGTATATTAGTATTCAAGAGCAAAGAGGAATGGTGCGATCTAAAACTTTTGGAGAGCGGTTGTCACAAGATTCAATGAACAAATTGGTGAAAACCCTCGTTGAATTGACGCGATATATGGAAAGTATGTATCTTTAAAGTCGAAGTGCACAATATTTGAGCATTTCTACTTAAATGCGGTGAACGAGAATCCGGGTTTAAACGATGATGAGTTGATTGAAATGGCTCGTAACCAATACCGAAACATACACAATGATAGCTACCCGAGGTTGAGGTTTGGAGAGCTATGAGAGGACGATTTCTATTATAGTCATGTTTCTACTATTCACTTATTATGTTTTTTAAATAATGGTTTTATAGATTGATGTTATTTTATGCTTTTATGTAGTGTTTATTTTAAATGTTATGCAATGTAGTGTTGTATAAAAAAATTACAAAAAAAAATGATAAAGCGCTCGCTTTAAGCCACAACTGGATCAAGTGAGAAGGATTGACACTTTAGCCAGTGCCATATCAGCGCCCAGTTATCCTGTTTTAATTGGATAAGTCTGTGGTTACCTTGAGCGACAACGGACAGTCTTAGTCTTACATGTGTATTAACATAGCACAAAAATTATTCATTTTTTTTTGCCTAGATTGCTAGACTCGTCAAAAAATAATTATTTAAAACTTGATTTGAGCTGTTCTTCTTTATATATATATAGGGGATGAATATTATGAAAACCAATTTTAAAGTGAAAACCGTGGAAACTCTAACTTTCCGAGTTTTTTTAGGGCCTGAAAATTTTAGGGCATGTAATATACATAATTCTAAGAATTTTGAGCCAAAAAAATCAAAAAGCGCCGAGCGGTTTTTTTTTTAAAAAAAAAAGAAAACCATTTTCTGGTAACACATGTTAGTGTAAAATAACATGTGTTATTTTCGTGTAACATGTGTTACCTGAAAACTTTACTTTTTAAAAAAAAAAAAAACGTTCGGCGCTTTTTTGATTTTTTTGGCTCAAAATGCTTAGAATTATGTATATTACATGCCCTAAAATTTTCAGACCCTAAAAAGCTCAGGAACTTAGAGTTCCTGGTTTTCACCCTAATATAGGGTTTTCCATAGAAACTATATATACATATATATATATATATATATGTAGGGGGAATTCTAAATTGGAAAACCCAATTGAGTTAATGAAACCTTAAAAAAAACCTCATTCCATGGCCTAGATGTTGCCACGTCCAACTTTTTGTCAAAATAAAAAGGTTAGTTTTGTATTTTTAACTAATTTCTTTTCTCTCTCATCTGTGGTTTGACAGATGCATCTATCTTTTTTAAGTAAGTTTTCATCTTCATTCTCTCATCTCTATCAAAAATTGAACCACCACCATCATCCTTTAAACCAACTACCACTACCATCTATCATCGTCATCCTTCAAGCCCCCACCACCATCACTCACCGCCGTCATCACCACCATCACCTCTGCATACAACCACTAGCAGCTATAAAGCCCCATCTCTTTTCTTTCTATAAAAGTGTAGAAAACCATAAAAAAACAAAAGCCTAATATTCTTAGAGGGATGATGAAGGTTTGTTCTTCCAGATCTGTATGATGGTGAGTCTGGTCGTACCACCGGCGTCGCCCTCACGAGCTACTTTTCGGAAAAAAAGAACCAACCCACGATAATAAACCCCAATCTCGTTCAGCTACTGATGATACGAAACCCCTTCTCCAAGATATGTAAGTTCTGTTTTCTACTCTATCTCTCTCCTAGCTTAAAATAAAAGAATCGAAATGTTTGGTAATTTATGTAATTTTTAATAGTAATTTATGTAAAGTGTGGCTGCATTAAAGTGATGTACCATGTGCCTCGTGGATTTCTTCTAGTTTACTTCAAGAAGTTGATATGCTGTGCTTCCAAGAATCTTGATTATTATCATTGGTATTGTGTTTGCAACAAGTATATGTTTGGGTTTCGCTAAAATTTGTCCAAGAAATTGATAAGTTTCAAGAAACATATTTTTTTTTCTTCAGTGTAACATCGGTAAAATTGGTACATTAAAGTTTTTTTATGAGTAAATTGGTAAAAATAACATGTTGGTTTTTTTTTCCAGGTGTTTGATGTAAAAATAACATCTTTTTTTTGTTGTACAGATTTTTGAAGTTTTAGCGAGAAGATTGGGATGAAGTTTTTATATGTTTTTGTTGTGGTTGTAACATGTTTATTTCTTTTATTCATTCTCCCAGACACATGTAAATGTCATTTATCATATATGTTTTTTGTTGTTTGGTTATAATTTATCATGTTTTTTGTTGTGTGTGTTATAATTTATTATATGTTTTTGTGAGATAAGTTATGAAAACATATGTTTTTTGTTTGTTGGGTTATGCTTTTAGTAAGATAACTTGTGAAATCATATGTTTTTGGTACAAGGGAGGAGAGAGGAGACTATGTAATTTTTTACACTAAAGCCTGAAAATGTCAGGTACCAACTTTGTATACTCAGTTAAAAAAGTCAGTTAAATATGGACCATTTTGGCACTTTTCGATACTTGAGGGGTGGTTTTGGCAAAAAATTCAAAAAAGTGACCAAAGTGGCAATTTGGGTCAAACCACAGGGGCCATTTTGGCATTTAACTCAAAGGTATGACTGGCAATTAGCTAAAAACAAGAAAGGTTGTTGGAAACTTGTAGGTCTTGATAGTCTTAATTTAGTCTTGATTGTCAAAGTCAATGGACTATATTGGGAAAATAATGGTGACTGATCCAATCATATATTTCAACATTCCCCCTCAAATTGAGTAGTGGGATTTTTGATACTCAACTTGTCAAGACAATGATTAAACAATTTACCATTGACTACTTTTGTTAATATATCTACGAGTTGATCTTCCGAGAGGACAAATGGAAGTTCAATTATTCCTGTTTCAAGTTTTTCCTTGATGAAATGTCGGTCTACTTCGATATGTTTTGTGCGATCATACAATACTGGATTTTCTGAAATTTGAATAGCTGCCTTGTTATCGCACATAATCTTGCTGGATTGTGTTGGAGGGTACCCGATTTCTGTCAAGAGTTTCGTACCCATAGAATCTCTGCCAAACCGTGGTCTATTCCTCTAAATTCTGCTTCGGCACTTGAAAGGGCAACCACCTTTTGTTTCTTGCTTCTCCAAATGACAAGGTTTCCACCAACGAAGGTAAAGTAACCAGATGTTGATCTTCGGTTTCCTTTATCTCCTGCCCAGTCTGCATCGGTATAGACTTGGGTCTCAAGGTGCCCATTTGCTTTAAACAGAACTCCATGACCAGGTGTCCCTTTGAAGTACCTGATAATTCTCCACACGGCTTCCATATGTGTAACTTGAGGTTGATGCATGAATTGGCTTACAACTCACACTGCATAAGCAACGTCGTGTCGAGTATGTGAGAGATATATTAATTTCCCTACTATCCGTTGATACTTTCCCTTGTCAACCATTTAGCATTTTCCTCCATATAGAGTTCCTGGTTCATCATTATAGGAGTATCCGCTGGTTTGCAATCTATCATCCTGTTTCTGCCAGCAGGTCAAGGACGTATTTCTTTTGGTAGATAAAAATCCCTTGTCTGGACCTCAGGACTTCGATCCCGAGGAAGTATTTGAGTCTTCCCAAATCATTCATTAGAATTCTTTGAATAGATTAGCTTTTAATCTTGTCATCTCTTCTTCATCATTACCTGTGATTATCATATCATCAACATAAATAATTAAGCACGTTACGAGTCCATTTCTCCGTTTAAGAAAAAGGGTGTGGTCTGAGTTACTCTGGTTAAAGCCATATTTTTTCATGGCTAGAGTGAACCTGCCAAACCAGGCACGAGGAGATTGTTTCAATCCGTATAAGGATTTCTTCAAGCGACACACTTTTCTAGGATTGAAATTTTCCATGAACCTAGGAGGGGCTTCCATATAGGCTTCTTCTTTAAGTTCTCCGTGTAAGAAGCCATTTTTTACGTCAAACTGATGGAGAGGCCAACCTTTATTTGCAGCTATAGAGAATAGAACTCTGATTGTGTCAATTTTGGCCACGGGAGAAAATGTCTCGGAATAATCAATTCCATATGTTTGAGTGTATCCCTTTGCTACAAGTCGGGCTTTGTATCTTTCAATAGTTCAATCTGGCTTGTATTTTATAGTAAAGACCCAACGGCATCCCATTGGTTTTTTTCTAGGGGGAAGGATGCATTTCTCCCATGTGTCATTTTTATTTAGTGCATCCATTCAACTTCCATTGCCTATTTCTAGTTCTTAGACTCAATAGCTTGTTCAATTGTAGTTGGAATTTCTTTAGAACACAGAGAAGTGACAAAAGCTTTGGCTTCTGGTGATAAATTCCGGCTGCCAGGTTTGCCATTGGATATCGAGAACTGCGGGCTTCCTTCTCGGGAGAGTATCGTTTTGGAGGAACTCCTCTGTTAGACCTTGGGGGGAGAACATATCCAGCTTGTTCAACCTGTGATGACTCTTGTCCTGTCGTATGGTTAGGATGCTCATGATTTTCACAGTTAGTGGATGAATCGGAGATATTAGAGGAGTCAACATTAGAAGGGTCAACATACTCTTGAGTTTGAGAGTTACTTACCTCTGGCACCAGGTTTGAAGGATCATTGTTTGTGGTACTATCTTCAGGACTAGTGGATTGAGCTGGAGTTTGATGTCCGTAATTGATTTCTTCTGAGATGGCATCCATCTTATCCAACTCAATGTGTCATCATACGCCTTTTCCCCTGACCAGGGTATTGGGTACTGTAGAAGTATCCGGTCTCGAGAAAATCACAGTTCATCGTGGTGTACATATGACGTGTGTTCGGATTATAACATCGATAACCATGTTGACTAACTCCATAGCCCACAAACACACACTTCTCGGCACATGCATCTAGTTTGGAACGTTCTGTTTTGGTAGATGAACAAACACAGAACATCCAAAGACATGATGTTCAAGGGTAAGGGTGGATAGTGGTTTGTGGAATTTGGACAGGGCTTGAAGTGGGGTTTTAAAGTCAAGAGCTCTTGTTGGGAGACGATTAACAAGATAGGTTGCAGTGAAAAGAGCTTCGGGCCAAAAAGATTTCGGAACTTGGGATTCAATCATGAGCGCACGAGTTATTTCTACAAGGAAGCGATTTTGCCTTTCGGATACCCCGTTTTGTGTAAGGGTGTTGTGCATGAGGTTTGATGGACTATTCCTTTCTCCTAGAAAAAAAGTTTCATGGAAGTATTTACAAATTACCCCCATTATCGGACCTAAGGATTTGGATCTCACTCTTGAATTGAGTTTTAACTATGGTATGAAAAATTATGAATTTTGGAAAAACTTAAGATTTATTTTCAAGAGATAAATCCAAGTCATGCGGGTGCAGTCATCAATGAAAGCTACAAAATAGCGAAAATTCCCCCCCCCCCTCTACTTTTGATGGCCCCCATACATCCGAATGAATTAATAGGAAAGGAGAATCAACCTTAGTATCATTGGATTTGAAAGTGTGTTTATGAGTTTTTGCTAAAAAACATGTCTCACAATTCAAAACTTTATTTATTGGAAATAATTCAGGAAATAAACGATGCAAGTAACCACTGGATGGGTGTCCCAATCTTCGGTGCAATAACCAAGCTTCTCTATTTGTAAACCCATGAGCAAGCACTGCTGTACCTGGTTGAATCACTTCATCCACATAGTATAGTCCTTTCTTCTCAGTACCATGCCCAATGATCTTTCCATTCCTGATGTCCTGTAATATACAGAAGGTAGGATGCATTAACAAAACACAATTTAGTTCTTTTGTAACATGGCTGATTGATAGCAATTTATGTGATAAGGATGGAACATAGAGGCAGTTTGACAGTTTCATGTTTGGTGATATTGAATAGTTCCTCCTCCTTTTACTTGAAGAACTTCCCCATTTGCAGTATGAATCTTGGATTTTTGTGGTTTCGACATTGAGCACAGGTTGGATATTTCATAGATCATTGTATCGGTGGCACCACAATCCCAGATCCATGAGTCTTTATTTTTTTCATTTTTTTATTGCCATGTAAGCCTTCCCAATGTTAAGAGACTTTTTTTTGACTTCCTTTTATCCAAGTCAGAAACGTGGGTTTTTTTTGTATTTTCGAAAACTTGGAATTCATTTAATAAATTAAGTATTTTTGGGCTAAAAGATCGTGGGTTCAAAACTGACATTTTAGAATTCTTGGATTTTAAATAATAATGTTGAGAGATTGAAGGGTCTGAGAGATAATTCTCAAACTTAATACATGTGCCTTCTGGATCTTCTTCTATATTTGCCGCCAAGAAACAAGCTCCTCCATTATTCCCTTGTTCGATCCCTTCAGTGCTACCGCCGCTGATGGTCCCCCCTTGACTGCCCACGACGGCTAAGGCCTTACCCTTTTTGTGTCCGTCGGCCCACCAATCCGGGTATCCCACAAGTTTGAAACATTGTTCCTTTGTATGCTTAGCCATGCCACAATGATTGCATTTCAACTTGCTCTTATCGATATGGGATGATGACGGATTTGATTTCTGGTCTGACCAGCGTCCTCGGTAATGAGTCCTAACCCGTCGGACTCACCAGTTGAATTTTAACCCGACGCCAACCCTTGTTGAACACTCCCGAAGATACTTTGATGCGTTGTTTCCTTTCGAACAATAGGATAAGTAGCTTCGGCAGTCAGCAGGGGTTCCCACCAAAGGATTTCTCTTTTAAGGGAATCATATTTTCGATCGAGAGCATTCAAGAATTGAAACAGTTTGTATTCTGACCTGACTTAACTGTAAGTAGCAATATCGGTCGGACACTTCATCGGGTTTGGATCTCTCCGCTCAATTACTCCCGAGATACCTTGCATCACGATCCGGAAATCTTCTAACGGTAAGCCATTCTGTTTGAACTCGTTTGCTTTAACGTGGAGGTCGAAAGTTTGGAGTTTGTCTTTGTCGCTGCTATATGTAACCGTTAGGGCGTCCCAAAGCGTTTTCGCTGTCGGGAATTCCGTTAGGTTACTGGCAAGGCTCGGCTCGATATTTGGATTAGCCATAAAAAGACGATCAAATCATCTTGTTCCCACTGTTCATCAATGGGTTCTGGTGGATTTTGGGTGATATGGTTTAAAAGAGCTTTCGATTTCCCCCTTATGGTGACTCGTATCATCCGAGCCCATAAAGGGTAATTTTGGCTTGTGAGGTTAAGACTGATTTTTAGGCTATCGGAGGGATTCGGTTTTGTGTTCTGTAATTGGGTTTGAACTCCATTTTTTAGGAGGTTGGCTATTTGGGTGGCTAGGTTATTGGTATCTTCTTCGGACATTGTTTATGGTACAAAGGTTTTTTGATAAAAAAATGCCGCTCTGATACCATGTTGAACATAATAATCAGAGTGTTGAACATAATAATCAGAGGAAGAAAGAAGAAATAAAGATGTTTTTGTATTTCTTGTGTGTGTTGAGCAAGCCTAGTTCAACCTATTTATAACTTTTACAAAATACTAAAGAACGAAAATACAATAAATGACATTGAAAGATATGACTAGCAATTAGCTAAAAACAAGAAAGATTACTGTAAACTTGCGGGTCTTGATAGTCCTGATTTTGGTCTTGATTGTCAAAGTCAATGGACTATATTGGAAACTGATGGTGAGTGATCCCAATCATATATTTCAACAATCCAAATCCTAAACCTAGCACCTCAATATACCACATCATTGCAAACCATAACCATTTCGAATTTACTTTTTTCTACAACAATAAATTATTTCAAATCTCCACTTCACAACCCAATTTTACAAAACACGTAAAAAAAAACTAATAATATGTGTGTGTGTGTGTGTTTTTTATTTATGGGGGGGGGGGGGGGTTTCCATTTGTAGGTTTTGGACTCGTCCGGACAACCAGACCAAACCCAAGCAAACCAACACGGCAACACTACATCATCTCCTCCAATGGTGCACAATGTTTGGAATAGAGGTCCAAAATACCGGACTCGTCCGTTTGTTCCGTTGTGGGTACTCTTATTGCATATGTTAAAACCTACTATCAAAATTCCATCAATAACCCGTAACTGTCATTTCCAATCCCAACATAATCTACACATAAGTAAAAACATAAACCAAACGCTGTCTGCTTTAATACTATACAATAATAAATCAATTACCATAACGATTAAACCAAGTATGCAAGAATTATTGTCCTTTATTTCCTATCATATGTTTAATGTGGTGTCCATGTGGTTGAGAAGGTCTTTTTACCTCTCATGAAGAACATTCAGTCAACCAATTTAGGCAAATATATGAAAAAAATAAAAGGTATGCTAAAAAATTATTGAGTAGGTCTCGGAGGTAGACCACTCAATCTTTAACTTGAACCATGAACTGTAGGGTGACCATTGAATTTATGTTTGCAGTTCATTTAGATTGCCTACATCCATGGGAACAAGGAACTTGGCCGCTGGGACAGTTGGGTTTGTTCTACATATATAAGAACTGATGTAAAGAACCATTTATATTTTTATCTAAATTGCATTCATTTCCATTAAATAGTTTTTTTTAAACGGCAAGGAACGACATGTCAACTATCGTGACACCGGACGTGGTTGAGGTCGACTACTATACGCGATCGCCGCCAGCCCCTGGCTCTCCCAAATGCATGGAAACCTGACCTCCAACCGCACGGAAGATTCATTTAATTCATTTAACATATTCTACTTTCTCGATAGAATAAACCGTTCAAAAAAAATATATCTTTCAAACTTCATTAAATATTTTGATTTTCTATAGAAACACCATGGATTTTGAATGTGCAATTTCAAAACTTTTATTCCATTTTCAAAGTTTAAATTGTTAGCCACAACAGTGTGATCACACTTGCAGATAGTGAGCGAATATGAATTTACCCTAAAATCATATTTATTACAAGGAACAAGACCTTTTTGTTTGCTTCTTCGTAAATAATTATAGTCCCCAAAAGTTCAAATAATGCCCACTGCCAAAAAAAATAAAATCAAGATTGCAACATATAAAAAAATCCCTTTACTGCTTTAAATCTAATCATGTTCAGCCTCATCTTGAGAGTTAAGATCCATATCGTTCTTTTAAAAATTTAAAGAGGATTATATGATGAGAAAAATGATTAAAAGGCGGTCAAAAAGGAAAACAAAATCTTGTTTTTTAATAATGATTCAATTAGAAAGCATAATGAAGGATTTACTATTACAAAGCATGCTTTCCACTTTATGTGCCATAGCATGCCTATTGCTTCACTAAATTTTCCATCATTTTAGTTATATTTTTTTTTTAACTTGAGTGCACTTCTATTTCTCTATATTTATTCTTGAGTGGTAATAAAAACTTCTATTTTTATAAAAGTAGGAAGAGTGTAATATAAGTAGATATGTTGGTGACTAAGGAACCTACTCTGACCACAGATACGTGTATATTTATTAGCCAAATATTTGTTGACGTAAATAATAGTAGTTTACTTATTTTTCGTGAAAAGACACATTGTATCTATTGTAGAAAAGATAAAATAATGCAGTGAGATAACAATTTACAAGTGGGGAAGTATTGGAGCATACAAATGTGCAGAAATGATTGGATCGAATCTAATAATGGTCAATTTATTGGTCATAAAATCATGTTGAACTAGTTAAGTTCCTGCGCTTCGCTGCGGGTTTTGCGTGACCCGACTTATTAGTGCTTCATTGGTCGGAATCGCATTAGGAAGTACATAACGGTTGATCCGGCTAGACCTTTACAAAATGCCAACACTTTTTATCTATCATATTCTAACACACACATGATGCCCATAAAGAGCAGAACCAAAGACACACACCCAAAAAAAAAAAACCATCCGTAGTTTCGTTTTAGCTGGAAGCCTGGAATGGTAAAGTAGAAAAAATCTGGAACCATGAAGACCATAGATCTTCCCCGTGTCTCTAGTCACTTAGTTGGAATAGCATCGCTAAAAAGCAAAAACACTATTCGTAGCCTTCTACGAAAATTCTTATTACAGAACGGATAAAAAGATACTCATAGGAACTTACTATTTGGAGGCGAGACCTGTTTTGATGCATCACATAAGCAAAATAATTGTCATTTATCTTCTACTACAACAGTGTGAGATGCATTAAAAAACACATTTAGTAAAAAAAAGAAGCACATGGAAGATTAAGCCAAATTGTCCGAAACAGGTAGTGTCATTATGTAATTAAGTTGTAAATTATACCTAGTTTGTATAAGACGTTTCAATCTTTAATTATATATAGAATATAACAAATTTATAACGAAAATTTTTGGTTTACGAAAGAGAAGTGTTTATACACTAGTGGGCGAAACCAATGTATTGTAGCTAGGATGTTAAAAATATAAAGCTTGCTTTCATCGACTTGTACAATAGTATCAATCCGTGTAAATAATTTATGTTTAAACGTAAATAAAGATAAGCATGAAGACACAACAAATATTGAATTTTATAAAAAGTTAGAATTTAAATGTTGTAAAAGAAAAAAAATACTTTAAAGTTGAAACATTGAAGCAACTTTGACAGCTTGTATGTTCACTCTTTGATTATTCTACGTCATCATGAAAAACTTGGTTCGGAACAAAATTCACACCAAATCATGTATAGGATAAAAATTAAAACGTCTTAGTGGCACGTTCAAGTGTTTATAAAACATCATATTTTAAGATTATAGGAGAAAACAAAAATAAAAAATCCAATTTTTTTTCTGATTCACGTTCAAGTGTTTATAAAACATCATATTTTAAGATTATAGGAGAAAACAAAAATAAAAAATCCAATTTTTTTTTCTGATTTTAAAATTATAGAACATTATATATTTAAATTAACACGTCTTAACGGCAAGAGTTTATAACTTGCTTGAAGAAAAAAAAAAAAACACAAAGCGAAAAATTTAGGGCATAAGGTAAGTTTCACTGATGCTTAGGGCATACTTTGATTTGTGATTTGTTTTCTATATTAAATTCTTTAGGTTGAATTGGTTTGTATGTTGTGCTTCAAGCGCTTTTAAACACATGTTGTGACTTTCTGAATAGTACGTGAGAGGCCCCAACTTTATATTTTTTAACAGCCAGTAAAATTTAACTTATGAGACTTGGTGGAAATTCATAAAGAGTATCTAATGATTTATGGGTTAATATATCCCTTTTAGTAAAAAAAAAATAATAATAATAAGAAAAGAAAGATATTTCGTGCTAATTATCAGACAATGGCTTAGTCACAATTCACAAACTTAGTGTGAGGCGTTGTATAATAACATCTGACATTTTTTTTATTTTTAATTTTTGGTTATTGTTTTTCATATTATATGGTTTCTCGATCTGATAGTTAAAATGATGCGCAAGGGGCATTTTAGTAGAGTATATAAATTGCATGTTGTTTGTTGAATATGCCAAATTTATTTACAAAAATTGTTGATACACAACTTTGTTACTTGTCTATTTACCCTTGGTAATTTATCAATATGGTAATCAATATAGAAAATTAAAATAACTATCAACCAAAGTAATTCAAATTGTTTGTATTGATGACCAATGTTTTAAAACCAGTATCCTAAGTTGATATATTTTTTAATATTTATATATCGTATAAGTAATCAATTTTTTTAACGGAAAAAAATACTTCTACTTTGTTACACCAATAATTTCAAACTATTTTATACATAGTATAAGTAACCAGGATCCGGCTTGATTCGGTTGAAACCAAAAAGCTTTCTATTTTTCATTTTAGTTATGTTCAAATTTGTTTGTTGTCTGTTCTTGAATTGGTGGTTTCTTTGAAAGTAGTCCCTCTATCCCATGATGAAAGTAATGGTTGCCAACATTTTACTCTCCCCAGTCCTATTCATAGTTAGCTAGCTATTTGTAACACTTACTGAGTATGATTATTGTTATATCTTTTTTTGCTTAAAACTATCTTATAAGCACAAACATAATGATCAATATTAAGAAATAATATTTTATAAGTCTCAAAATTCCTATACTCACTGTACATTATATGGTCAAACTCTTATTTGTATGTATAGATTTTAAAGTATACACCTCTTATAAAGTCCTCCCGAAGAATCCTTAAAATCAGAGGCTTTCAGGCAGTAAAAATTGACCCTAAATTGTGATTCTTTTTTGTTTTGTGTTGTTGCTCTACCCTTTAATTTTTTATCGGGTTTAAACTTAATATAAACAATAATGAGCTAAGGGGTGGATGTAGTTGGATAAACGAGTTTAATTAAAAATGGGTTTAAATATTTAAGGGCCCAAAAGTAAACTTGGTGAATGCCTTTTTTTGATAAAATCGCTTAGAGCTTGGGTGAAGCTTTTGGTCTGTCCCTCTGTCAGAGGGTAGTTATTGAATGCTTGCAAGACTCCCTCGCCCAAGATTTCATAACTGTTATCCTGATCGAAGGTCTCTGGGCCAGAGCATGTCCACGATTGAATACATGTCCATTTTTAAATATCGTTTGATGATCCCATCTACCAGGAGGATGAAATCTGTCCGATTTGCTGTAAGGCCTGCCTGGGTGAATACAGGGAACATGCGGTCCATTGCAAGGAGTTACCCAAGTTCAAATATCGGCATGATTGGGTTCGAGACATTTTGTGGGACATTTTAAGACGTGTTGGGATCTTAACCAAGGAGGTCCCTGCGAACTTCCTTTTGGATCCCGTAGAAGGGAGATCTACGCTGCCTCCAGCAGATCTCCTTGTCTTTGGTGGGCCGGGGGAAGCGTGCTTGTGTTTCTGACATGTGTATCACCTCTAGTTGGGTTGAGGGATAGTGGGTTTGTAGCAGGGCAAGCGGTGCGGAAAGCAGAGGTGAAGAAGGTAGAAAAGCATGTTAAAGCCTGCGAGGAGAACCAACATGTTTTCGTACCCCTGGCTTTTGATACCTTTGGCTCATTGGTACCAGAGGCTACCCGTTTCCTGACCAGGGTCCAGCGAGTTATTCATAGTAGTGTCTCGGATCCGGGTGATCAAAGTTACGTTTTTAGTAGATTAGGGTTTGCCATTTAGAAAGGGGTGGTGACGCAGCTTGTTGCTCGCCTACCCGTTATTTTGATGTAATTTTTTCAACATTCTAATGGTATTTTATTAAAAAAATAGATTTAACACATAATTTGGGGTTTTTTTTTTAAATTTATCAGTCTTTTATTTAAAAAAAATTATATATACACAAAAACAATATGTGGAATTTTTTTTGAAAATGCTGGAGCCTCGCAAAGAGTGGGCCCTAGGGAGTGGCACACTTCGCGCAACCCTGACTTGAGTATTTTTCTTATGTAATTATATGGTCAAAGCAAAATTTCTTATTTTGTTTGTAACATAAACTTTGAAGTATACACCACTTGATATATTCTTCTCCAATAGAGCCATGTGGTCTTTTTGTTGCTATGTGCACTCTGGTTGAAGCAAAGAGTATCTACAAACCATATACTTTTGAGTTAAATTGAACCCTTTTACAACCACCATTGAATTTGACCTTCATTTCAACAACGGTGAACTTGAAAATAAAAAAACATCGAAACTTGGTTATATAAGTAAACATCATATGAACTTGAGGAACCGTCAAAACAGATGATTACCTATGTCTAATGAAATATAAGGATTAGTAGAGTGAAAACTGGTGTTTGAACAACAAAACAAAAAGACGAGTGCATGTAAAGGGTGCGTCTAAATGCACCCCAAAATTGTTGTCCTATGTTGTTTGGTTGATTAAGTGCTGAATCATTAATACATCTGAATAGTTAAGAGACACTGAATGATTTAGCTATGCAAAAAGTCTGAATGATTCATCTCTTAACCATTCCATTCATAGTCTTTTTTATATTGAAACAAACAGTCTGAATGCTGAATTATTCAAAGCTGAATGATTCAAAACCTTATTAAGAGGCTACCAAAACAGGCCGTTAGAAATGTTTGATAAAACCCTTCAATAACAAATTTTAAGTCAAGAGAACTTAAATGATTCTCATCCCCATTCACATATACCAAATCTCAATCAATTTAGGAGGGACTGAAATTTTGACTGATATATAATTGGGAAAATCACCAATATAGCCGTTGACCGGGCATTTTGCACAAATAAACCTCTGACCCCTCTTTGGAGAGAGGGGTCACGGTTCCCAACATGCCTGAACCGTCTTCCAAGGGGCTTCCCATTTCAGCCAACCGTCTCCCGCCACGTGGCGTTGTGGATCCCGAGGCAGACCTTTCTCTCTCCTGAACCCTCTTTTCTTTCTATCTCCTCCTGAACCCTCTTTTCTTTCTCTCTCTCATGAACCCTCTTTTCTATCTCTCTCACCCCTCTTTCTCTCCTCCTCACTCTCTCTCCCTTTCTCTCTCTCTCTCTCTCATGAGAGATCGGAGAGTCCAGATCGGAAAGTGAACGAACCGGTTACCAGTTTTTGTTCAGATCTGTTGTCTACTGTCAAGACAACGAAGTGTAAGGCTAATAATTGTTATGGTGGTGACGGTAATAAGTTAGTAGCACCAGGACCAGTGTGGTTGAGGTTCGATAGCAGTTATGAGCACGTTAGGGTTTCTTCAAACGTAACGAAACCATCACCACCAGTTCTACCGTCACTAGTACGAAAGTGGTGTCGTATGTGACGGTAGAAAGCGTGACGGACACGTGGGTGGATTGGGAAGCGTTAGGGTGTACGGACGAAGAGATAAAGATAAGGCTGGAGAGGGACACGTGTCCAGGGTTTATATCTGATGCTCAGGATAAGGTGGTGTGGACGAACACAGCGTATAAACAACTGGTGCACGAAGATGATGTAGCGGTTGTGTTAGTACGGAAAGATAAATGGAGAGAGAGAGAGAGAAAGGGAGAGAGAGAGAGTGAGGATGAGAGAAAGAGGGGTGAGAGAGATAGAAAAGAGGGTTCAGGAGGAGAGAGAAAGAAAAGAGGGTTCAGGAGGAGAGAGAAAGAAAAGAGGGTTCAGGAGGAGAGAGAAAGAAAAGAGGGTTCAGGAGAGAGAAAGGTCTGTCTCGGGATCAACAACGACACGTGGCGGGAGACGGTTGGCTGAAATGGGAAGCCCTTGGAAGACGGTTCAGGCATGTTGGGAACCGTGACCCCTCTCTCCAAAGAGGGTGGAGAGGGCTATTTGTGCAAAACGCCCGATCAACGGGCTATTTTGGTCATTTTCCCTATATAATTTATATACAAAATGTGTCAGCCAAACACACTGTATGACTGGATCCACACTGTGCTGCAACAATAGTTTAATAGATTTTCTCTCACACACACAATCTCTCTCTTAAAAATAGGAAAAAAAAAAATAGATCTCGAGGAGAACCTATCACCACTCACCAACATCAGAGTTGATAACCATCTCATGTCAATCATCAGTTTCAGAAAGAAAAAGATAAGAATCATTATAATCCAATCATACAAATTCAGTCTATATCAAATTTTCTCAAAATTCCATTCATTAAATGAGTCTATATTGTGCCATAAATCAAACAGCACTCCGGATATTATACATACCTAAAAATCTACAATATATAATTATTTTACATGTTATAGCAGTTCTCTCCCATATCATGCTATAAGTGAGATTTTACTAGGTACGTTTGTTATAGCAGTTCTCTTCCTTCTCGGACGGCGTCACAGCTGTCTGAAGTATGTTGGAGAGAGTCCCGAAGAGGGGAAAGAGAGCAGTTAACTTACGAATTATGAATCGCTGTACTCACGCCAAACACACGAGCATACTAACACACCGTCGCATGATGTAGAATCTAGCGCGTTGTTCTTTGACAAGCCGAACACATTTTCTTGTGAAGGTGGTCCGACGGTGGGTGAATTTTGATGGTGTAGAGGAAGATAAACGGCTTCCTTTTTTCGACAGTCTTCGGTTATCGTCTGAGCAAGCTGAGAGCGGATTCGAAGCTGCTTCAAAGGTTGTGGTAGGGGCAGCATTGATGCACAAGAGAATATTGAAGCTGTGTATAGAATGTGGTGGACTGGAGTTTAACGTTTGTTAAAATGGAAGGTTATATATAATGTTGGAGTGAGGGCCCGGTTAGTTGTTTTTTCTAATTAATCACTTTTCTCGGTCGAATACCGACAAGATATAAATTTTGTAACATTAATCATTTAGGAAAAACTAGTGGGAAAGCCCCGCGCGCGGCGCGTTGCGGCGGGTGCGTCTATTTTAGTGAATCACGTGTTGTCACACTCAAAAAATATTTACTGTTTCTAATATGTATTGCGGCGGGTGCATCTAAAGCAACCAAAAAAATCACTTGGACCGAACGTGCTCCTTGCTTATTTCAGGTGTGAGTTTTTTTTTGTGCGCACCTTGACCCTTCAACCTATGTTGAAACATACGCCAAAACAATCATTTTGTCCCAAACCCATTTTGATTCGTTACCCAAATGGCTCGTTTTGCCATCTGGCCCACCTCTAGTACTTGACATCAAGTCTTCCATTTTTTATTTATAAACATTTTGGCATACGTTCACGGCTTGAGGCAAGTCTTGATTAACATATAAATTAGTTAGTGTAATGATTCGAAACGGGTAAACATGTGAAATGGTATCTATTTATACACACCTGACTTTGACTTTGTTCAGTAGTTGGTTCCTTTGAAATCCATAGCTGCTCCAAGTTGTAATAAGCTCTTGCTTTCTCATCAAGAACATGGACTATCAATGACGATAACAAAGACAACATTCGCATATTTTTTAAGTTCGTTATTTGAACTTCTAAAGACAATAGTGTACCATAGTCACTTGGCGAAATCTCATTGTGTTCCATCTTAAGAAATATGATCTTTGACTATATGACAAATTATAAAGTCCCCACATTCATTACCAAATCACTAAGAACGCATGATGAAAATGTATTCAATTCAAATTTCAAAAAAAAAATAATCATAATAATGCATTAAACATCTGAATATGAGAAGAAAGCTGCATGAAATTCGTGAATTATAAAGGTAAGTTCAAGGCTTAAAGTGTACTGCATAATACATAAAGTATTTAAAAACATCAAGGTTTCATAAATGACCTGGACCAAAGTAGCTAAAGATTAATTGAGAAACCTAACCTATTACTTAGTGACGAAATCAAAAGAATGATTTATTGTGTTCACGAAATATATATATTCTTCCATATGTGTATGTGTGTGTATACACACACATGAACCCATTCGAATACACTTTTGCAACCTAGAATTGAACATAAGCAAATTAAAAGCATTTAGAGGCAAAAGAAAACATAGCTTAACAGGTCTGGCTGATGGAGAACTTCAAACAACTTCAAGAGCCAACTTCTGATCAGTATTGCGTCCCTGGTCCCTATTGGCGTCTTGACATATGAGTAATATCTAATGTTTGCATCCTCAACTCCAGAACCAATATAGTGTACCATATAATAGGCAGTTCATTTCCAATCGACCCGTGGCAGTTCCCTACAATTAACTCATAAGTACCTTTGACTTTATCGAATCGGTTTACCAAAATCTCAGCCGCCAACTTATGACTAACCCAACCCAAAGTAAAATATGAGTAAGTAAACAACATAAGAAGACATATCCCACTTCAAAATCCAAATAGAAAAACTAATTATAAAATAAGAAAATAAGCTAAAATTCAACCTTTTATAACACTGCACGTATGATGAAATTTACAATTCAATACTGGTTCATCTAACACGGTTTAAATCAGTAAAAACAACATTCATTACGTATGTATGTATGATTAGGTAGTCTTGACCTTGACATTATAAACAAACGGATGATGTGCATTTTCCAACTTTAAGTAAAAAAAATTAAAACCAAGCAAAACAAACAATGCCGCAATGAGATGATGTTTCATTCTCACAATCCAGCGTGACACCAATAAATCACACACATCGAACCACACATCGCTAGTACTTAATTACTTATCTTGCCTTACAAACAAAAGAACCTATGCCCTTCTTGTAAAATCACTATTCGATACTTGTAATCTAAAACTCAAGAACCATGGCCGACCCTTAATAGGGGCGGCCGCGGGCGACGGCTCCAGGCCTGAAAATCCTAGGGGCCGAAGTTTTTTTTTTTTTGAAGTTTTTATATATATTTTTTTGGGTTGTGGACTATTGTAATCATTTCTTTAACATTTACCTACCTAATAAGACGAAAAATCACTAAATTTTTAAACATAGCAAAGAAAAACCCAACCCAAAACGAGGGTTTAAAAGGCAAAAAAGTTTACCGTTTACACAACCAACGCCAAACATTACAGACTTAGGGCCGTGAGCCCGGATTTTTTATAGTGAGTTTTTATATTTCATGATTGGGTTTAAAATATATGGGCCCGGTTTAATTGTTGTGGCCCCAGGCCCAAATTTTTTTTACAGTTTTCGGAGACGGCCCTGCAAGAACCAGATTCAACTCTTGGTTTTTAGCAAAATCCAGAATCAGATTAGAACATATATGGTCGATATGTGGCTCAGAATTACAAAAAAAATAGTCGCAAGGCGGGTTGCAGGTCTAAACCCACCATCCAACTTCCTTGCGCCACCATTTTCATCTACAGCCGGAAAATATTTCAAACTCATCACAGCAAAGCCAGAGGTGTAAAAAGTTTCTGAACTTACCGTGATGATACTTAATTAGTCATCCTCGCCACCATTCACAATCGGTACCGAAACCAGATACGCCACCTTTGAACCTTCCACAGTCGTCTGGAAAACCTAGATCAAAACAGGGGCGAACATGCGAACAGCAGACGGATGGAATGAAAGGGGGAAGGGGCGGCTCACCGAGTTTCGACCGACCGAAAAAGGTGGCGACTCTCCATGTACAGCTTAGAAGATGAGGCTCGAGAATTGGGCCAGAGGACCTAGAAAGAGCAGATCACCAAACCAAAAAATGAAAACACGTATCGCTAAACACAACTGGAGAGGCAGGGAGGGACGTATCACAAACCTTATATGATGAAAATGCCCATAAATCAAAAGACTTGACCCGCCTAAACCCTCTGATTACTACCGGCCCCATGTTGAGAGTGGTATCAAAATAAGCATAAAAAAATACAGTTACACCAAAACCTTATGTCAACTCTTTTGAAATATATACCTCTGATAATTAAGACACAATCATCCAAACCAAACTCCTTAGCAGACCATATTTGAATGACTCTTTCTGAAGTTATTATTTGACCACTAAAGCAAATAAGGCTGCTTGTGTAACCCTTCCCCAAACCATATATCCGCTGCAAATTATACCTGACCCATGGCCATAGGGGATTTATTTGAGCTACTAAAGCAATAAAAAGTTGCACTACCAAAAAATCCTTTACACTGCAGCCGCAACAAAACATAATGAGAAATAAAGGAGCAATGTAAATAATATGAGCTGCACTATATGACCCCAATGCTCATCCTTTAAACCAAAAAAACAATATAAAGCTTCGCAAAAAATCCAGCCCCTACGTTAGATTTTTAGATCGCTTAAAGTTGAAAATCATAAAAAACAACGTCAATATTTGTCTTAGCTCTGTGCCCTTATTATAGTAACTCTCATAATTGTTTTTTTAACAAAAATAGATTATTATTGGTAGTATGGTACTAACATAATTCTTGTAATCCTATTCACTACATGGACTACTTAAAACAAAGATGGCCAAAAAGATGTTTGCGGGTCAAGTGAACCTCTTTTTGACCTATTACTCAATCCTGCCCAACACCATTTGTCATTTATGC